>CADDXX010000077.1:1952196-2066684 GCA_902810485.1 Alauda arvensis | reverse complement strand
AATGGAAAATGCCAGGAACTATTTTTCTTACTGTCCCATACTTTTCCAATTGTTCATTATTTAATTATAGTAATTTTACAGCATCTATTGTTACATTTCCTTACAGGTAGAAAGAGAACACAAAGCCTTTATATAAAATTCCATTTATTTTAAACCAAATCACAAAACAAGGAAGAACAAAAGTAAGAACTTGCATTATTTAATGTAACATGAGCTGGATGAAAGCAGAAAATAATTTATGGTTAATCTAGCTTTTCACAGAAGTGAGAAATATACATAGCTGCTACTTTTTCAGCTGAGGCATTYGTGCAGTGTCACACTTGTCTTAGAGAGTCTTCTCCAAAATCTTCCTTCAGCCAATGCTATTTACCCTAAGCTTTATGAGGACTATCRTAGCTGGAGGCAGCGCTGTGAGGAKTATGTCCCTTGAATTCCTGTTGTTTGTACTGAGATCAAGGAATCAAATATTTGCCTGACTTTCCATAGCCAGAAATTTAATTGTTGGAGTTGTTCTGGAGGCATTATGTKAGACTGTCAGGGACAATTATCCTCAAAGTGCTTGTATATAATGTTTGCGATGTACACACACATACAGAACTTTCACACAAACCCAGTATCCTACCAAGCAAAAGCAAATTTTGAGAAATTACCTGTTCTATTCCCATCAGAATTATGCTTGGTTACACATGGTCACCATATTTTTTTATGCCTYTAATAGTTTGGCTGACACCCAAGCAAYCTGCTTCCATCTCATATTTTGCCTTGGAAGTATGAAACCCCCATGGCCACAGACAAAATAGCCAAAATCAGGGCAGAGACACTGAAAAAACACAGAGTTCAGAGTCTGAGCAACTTTTCAACTTCTGCTCTGCAGATTCATGGTTTACTAAGAAAAAAAGAAACTCACTGCCCATAATCCCCATCTAGATCTCCTGAAGTTCCTGTAAAAAACAGGCTAGCTACAGAAAGAAAAGGAATGTTGCACTTATAGGAAAAAGAGTTTAAATAGAATTTTGTATATTTCAGCAGCCTTGAAGTCTGTCTCCAGTCTTTATACCTTCCCATCAGGCATTTTGTACACATTGATAAGATCCCCCTGAGCATTGTGTTCTCCAGGCTGAACAGTCCCAGCACTGTTTYCTCATATGACAGAGGCTCCATCCCTTCATCATCTTTGTGGCTCTGCAATGCTGTCTCCAATAAGTCCATGTGTATYTTGTCATCAGGGGCCCAGAACTGCAAGAGCCCAAATGTGTCTCACCAGTGTGGAGCAGTGGGGAAGGATTATCTGCCTTGACTTGCTCTCCTCATTCAGTTCACAGTGCTGTTGGCAGCCCAGAGTGCTGCAAGAGCACATAATTGGCTCATGCTCAYTTTCTTGTCCACCAGAACCTCAAGGTCATTCTTTGCAACCCTGCTTTCCAGCTAGCCTCATGTCTAACATGGCGTATGGAGTGCTTTGCMTTTCCCTCTGTTGAACTCATTGGGTTTTCTGTCAGCATATTTCTCAAGCCTGRCAATGCTGCCTGATGGCAGACCACTCTTTTGGATATATCAAGCATTCCTCAAAGTTTTATATCATCTACAAATTACGAGATCTGTCCCATCATCCAGCTCCATAACGAAGGTGTTTAGCAACACTGTTCTCAGTATCCTGTCTCCAGGCAGTTKTATGTCTGTGTATATGTGTTTATGCATATTTAAAATATATATTGAAATACAAAATGGTGCAGAAAACACTGAAGATACAAGTCAACTACATGTRTCTCATTTTAGAAATCACTTTATGTGGACTGTCCTGATAAGGGTGAGGATGGGATGCTTAGGAAATCTTCACCTCTGCCTTGGATAGATGTAATTGGCAGGCATCATTCCAGGGACAAGCTGGAAATCATCCAGCGGGATGATTTCCACAAGGTCGCAGTTATGTCACACAATCATGACTTTGAGGAGAACACAGTACCTTTGAATTCAAGAAGAAGCATCTTCTCATCTTTTGAAATGAGGACAGCTAATGTTACAGCATAGGATTTTTCCTGGAAGCATGAAAACAGCCCTTTTGTGGTTTCTCAGGCAATAGGGAATTTCACCTCCCCAGCAGACAGCCTTGTAGCACCAGTGCAGCTAAGTGTGGTCTTGCTATTTGTAGGTAGAACTAAACAACTGCATTCTAACCTGAAACCWTCTGTTCTCAAAGTAAGGATGTTTTGATCTTAAGAATATTTACAATGGCAGAAGAGTCTTTCTCAGAAATTGAATTTAATATTAAAATAATCAAGGTTAAGGAAAAAACCTCCACATTGAAAAGGGGCTTTAGTTAACTAAATTATCTTTACTTTGAGCCTTTCCAAACTGAGTGACATGGAACCTTAGAGCATTAAATAAATACATCTGTGCATTGTTTCAAACACCATAAATTTTAGTTCAACAGAGTAATTTCTGGAAGTTTCTCTAATATATCTGCTTATAGTATATGTGTTGTGTAAAGTGGAAGATGGAAAAGGAAAGGGTTAAACAGAGAGTATTGTGTGCCACAAGCAAATGCAGAGTAAAGAGAGAAAGTGTGGAAGGAGGTGCAGAAAGACAAGTCTGTGTCTGTCAAAACATGAGAATCAGAAATGATTAGAGTCCAAATTACAAGTCTGTCTGTCATGAAGCATGATAGATTTAAAATACAGGAGAAGGCAAATGACAGTTAAAGAACAAGCTGGAAAAACTGTTGCCAAAAAAGAAATATCACAAAAAAGTAGCCTGACACAGCCAATCAAATTAAGAGAGCTCTTCTTGATGGAAAATTGCTTATTGTAAATKAAGGTAAATAACTGTCTAGAGGAGCAACAGACAATGGAACTTAATGAACACTCTGAACATCACTATTTACTGTGTGAATCATTAACACTAAATCCATAGCCAGCTAGATTGGGAAGAAGTTCAGAAATTGTCTGAAATATTCTGTGCACTTGGACAAAAATTCAYTTGACACAACATAGTCCATTCATGTCTGTGAAAGACAGACTTTTTCTGCTAATGCTCCTGAATATTTCATGATTAGCTAGTATTCTTTCAATAAAATACAATATATAGATATTTTAAAAGATGGGATATCCTAGAAGTTAAATTTCAGTGTGACTGGAAAGGATTCTTTGTACATATKCATATTTTATTTATGGCCTGCCTTATAAAACACTCAGCTTGTCTTTCCTCCAGGTTCATATGTAAAATAATACTGGTTTTACAAATAAGTTTGTGGAACAAATACAGAAAAATGAGGCTGAATGTCAAAACTCTATTTCCAATTTAGACTTTCCAAACTGTCAGAATATTTGTTATTTTCCTTGAAACCTCAGCTGTTAAAATCAAAAAAAAAGTAAAAGAATTGAAACTTTTCTTTAAAAGAATTATTTAGACACTTCAGAGTGTGAATAGACTGGAATTATGATATAAACAATGCATATTACTCAGAAAATAAAAAGAAGAGAGGAAAAATGCAGTATTATTTAAAAAATATATATATATAAATAAAACCCAACAAAAGCAAAACCAAAAAAGACCACGTGCAAACAAAATCAACTTTAARTGATTTTTGGGAGACAAATCCATTATTCTCTAAATCTTAAATATTAATTCCACAACACTTGACATAAAGGGCACTTCAGCAACCAGGTAGTAGGTCGAAGTTATTGTTAAAATTCTAAAGGAAATATGAGCTAGCCCATAAATTTGAATTTGTGTTCCAACTCAGAATCTAAATTTGGAGGTTTCCAGATCATAGCTTTTGCTTTGCACTCACCTCTAATTTTTGTTGAAGCATAAATAAGACTGAGTGGGAGAGTGGGGTCGCAGGCAAGTGAACCCACTAGGTACAATGACAAGTTTGCTGTGATCAGTTTTGCTCAGCAGTCAGCCACATATAGATTGCTGAGAAGAGGTAGCAAGGTGACTCCTTGGGAACATGATGAACCAGCTTTTAGGCAATGTGTTTTAAGTGTACTTCTTCTTGCAACCTCCCCCACCCCCAAATGTGACTGGGTGTCTAACCTCAACCTCAAAGGATGTGTTTCCATTCTACCTGAACCACCTGAGCATCCTTCAGACACAGAGCTTCCAGCATTCATATCATTTCACTAGGTCTTATCTATGTTAATAGGTGACAATCAGTAGATAATACTGTTTGCTGAGGTTATATTATAGAGTAAGTAATAAGTTCCCAATTTGCCCTCAGCTAAACAAAGCTGAATAAGCCAGGCTACTTTTACACTTCCTGAAAAGTAGAGCAATTTAGGAGATGCTCTATTTATCTTCATTAGTAATGGCTTTCCTCTGTCCCTGTAGCTAGTTCTCCTCTAAAGCACTGGAAAGCTGGTATTTCCAGCAGATGATTTTAAAGTTATACAGATAGTTATCTYATATTTACACACAGTATAAAATGAAATATTGTGCCTAGAATGGCTTMAACTTGCCAATCTCTAACACCTTGCCCATAAGGAAATCCTTTAACAATGGAATGAAGTCCAAACTAAACAGAGCRGAATTGTTTTGAAGGATGGTTCATTTCCTACTTCTGGCTTTTTACTGTTGATTATTTAGGCACTCATTTCACTTTAAAAATGGAAACTAAATCATAATTTACCACTGGAAAATTATTGGAAATTGGAGTCCATTTGAGTCACAGACACAGCTATTTCCTCTCTGAACAGGAAGGCTCTGCTCAAATGGTCCTTTCGGGAGCTCTGAATGATAAAAAACCTGTTTCTAGCCTCCTTCAAAAAGATCTGTGTGGTGTTTTCRTACTTCACTTAGGGGAAAAAAGAGTCAGGATGTTCCTTGTCAAGCATGGATGCTAGAGCAGGAAAAAGGAAAGGTGGATATGCACTCTCCACTTATCTAGACATTATGAAGTCTGCTTGCAAACCTGAAATAAGACAGATCCCCTAGCTAGGTCTTCTAGCTAGACCCCTAACTTCTCTCTTTGTAAATTATTAATCATTATTTGTTTTCATATATATGTACCAAAGAAGACTGGAAAAGGCACGTCCATGATGGTAGACACCAGTGAGAGTATTTTTGTAAAAAAATTATTGTAATATGCAATTCCTGTCTGCTCATCTAAAAATTCTGACAATTTCCAAACAATAAAAGCACTCCACCCTTTTCCTCTGGCATCAGCATCTGTCCTTCTTGAAGAGCTGAAGAAAGTGGGATAATTTTGAAGTTTGTCTTAAAAAAACAAGTGCAGGGTATTTGTGATAAATTCTAAAATCCAGAGACTGYAGAGGAATATTTTAAGAGTCATCCAAATCTGGTCATCTCGGTGAGTCTGAGAGCAGAGGCAGYGGGGTTGGATTGGGAATACTGTGGTTCCTGATGGGATGGAGAAGGCAGTTACCAGCCATTTCACAAGTACTGCAGGGCTGCAGCTCAGACCATTCAAACCCCAGCCAAGCCAGTATCATACACACAGAGAAGTTGTTTCCTGTCGTGAGGCACTTGATCAAATACCCATTTGTGTGTCCCAGATGGCTACAATTGTCTTGTCTCCTTAKGAGTGGAGGAACATGGGCATTGCTTATATCACAGTTTAGTTCCTCTTCAATTAGATATCCTGAATGGTTCAACTGAATCACATTTCAAAAATACCTCTTTTTTATTTTATTTTTCTATGGAGGGAGTRTAGGTTAGACATAAACACCTACACTGAAGACTGCTGAAGTTTTTGTCTACTTTAACGGCAAATACTTGTCACAGTACTCCAGAAACCCTTTSACAAATATTGAATAGGGTAAAGTGCTCTCTCAGGTCCTTTCCTTCAAAGTAACTTCCCAGTCAGCTGGTTCCAGCCTGCACTGCTGCACGGGACTACTCTATCCCAGATGCAGGATTTTGCAGTTGCTGTGGTTGAATTTTATGAGGCTCATGTCATCACGTTTCTCCAGCTCCTGAGGTCCCTCTGAACTGCAGCACTACTTAGCAGAATAYCAACTGGTCCTCCCAMACCACTGATCTTGTTGAGRGTGCACTCAATTCCATCACCCAGGTCCCCAGGGAGAATGGTAAAATGTACTGACTGGTCTCAGTACTGACCCCTGAGGRAACTGGAYGTCCCTTGGGCTTCACAGCACTGAACAAAAACATTTGAGGCTCGCCATCCAGGTAGTTTTCTGTGCACTCATAAGTCCAGACATCCTAATTGTAACTTGCTCTCTTAGCCATGGAAAAATCCCTGTTGGTCTCCCCTCACCCACAGAGCCATCTGTCTCTTTAGAGAAGCCAATTAAACTGGTCAGGCACGATTTGTAAATTTGTGCTGGCTGTTACCAGTCTTCTTGTGCCTCCCATGCCCGGACATGGCTGCCAGGAGGATATGCTTYATCATGTTTCATCATCTCCCCTGCCCAGCCCCAGCCCTGGGCACTGGACACCCCCCTCCAGGGCTGGGGACAGAGTAGGACACGGCCTTGTGGGTGAACCAGGCTCAAAGGACCTGCAGCCAAATGGGGCTGGGCCTTGGGTAGCTGGAGACCAGGTCTGCTGTCATTGCTGAGCCAGGGGCTGGTGGCCAGAGCAGGCTCCTGGCCTGTGAGCAAGGTGTGAGGAGCCCAAGGGAGGCTGCTAAGGGGTGGAGGATGAGAGGTATTTGCACAGGCTTCAAAATAGGAAGGAAATCATGACCAGGACAGAAAATTGGAGCTGTATAAGGCATAGAAAGGAAGGGAAWGAAGATCACCATTTTCAGTGCTTCACAGGAGAGAATGCTGGGTATACTTTGCAGATCCAAGTAATATCTGTACTAAGCTACMCTGCCACAGAGAACTTGACCACTCATCTGCTCCTGCTGCAACTGATCCTTCCACAGYCTGGATGGTCAGAGAGAAGAGCCACAGTGACAGCTGGTATGTTGCTCATCAGTGGTCACCTGCCCCCAAACAGCTGTCCAGATTGCCATCACACTTTCCACACTTGCACACACCTTGGGAAGAAAAGGAAATCATTCTAGTTTCCACCTCTTTTTTTCTATTCTATTCCCCACTTATGATGCATTTCTGTGTAACAGGTATAAAGAAAGCTCTGTCAACAATTTCCACAACATTAAATCTGACTAAGCACTCTGAGCAGCCATTTACCTGATTTTCTGACCTTTATTGCTTCCAAGAAAGGCTGTACATTCCTGTATGGCTAGTATAATTCACTGCTTGGTRGAGAAATAATGGCTTTGATGTAAGAGATACCAAAATGCCACAAGAATTAATAAAAAAATACCTAAACTTCATATGCCTTCAGGATGAGGCAAGAAAAATAGCTAGGAAAAAAAGTCTTTAACTAGAATGATGAATCTTCTAAAGGAAGGATTGTGGCCATTGGTAAAACAGAATCAGACAAGAGTATGTGCTATTGTCARCACAAGTTTGGTCCTTTGCTGTACAGGTTTTTTCTCAGAGTTAAGTTTCTTCTGAGTAGCTGGTGTGGGGTTRTGTTTTGGATTTGTCATGAAAAATGTGTTGATAACACAGGGTTTTTTAATTATTGCTGAGCAGGTCTCAAACAGCATCAAGGCCTTTTCTGCTCYTCACCTCACCCCAGCAGGGAGGAAGCTGGGGGTGCCCAAAGAGCTGRGAAGGGACACAGCCAGRACAGTGACCCCAACTGAGCCAGTGGATATTCCATAACATGTGGTGTCAAGCTCAGCATACAGAGCTGGAGGAAGAAAAGGGGGCAGGGGGGCAAGTTCAGAGGGATAACATTTGTGTTCCCAAGTCACTGTTAAACATGAAGGTTCTCTGCTTTCCTGGGGATGGCTGAACCCCTGCCTGCCTGTGGAAAGTGGTGAATGAACTCCTTGCTCTGCTTTACTCCAGTGTGCTGTTTTTGCTCTACCTRTAACTGTCTTTACCCATGAATTTTCTCACTTTTACCCTTCAGAGTCTCTCTGCCATCCCACTGAGGTACGAGTGAGTGAGCATCTCTGTGGGGCTGATCTATCTACTACGGTTAAACCACCACAATTACCAACATCCTGCATTTCCATACCCTCAGCACCGTGTTCAGAGATCTGAGTGACATGGGATACTTGTTATAACATGTGCAGAAGCACTTTTATCATCTCCTTCCTCCACACCTCCAGTTYAGGAATTTGTTGTCAAATATCAAGGGGATTAGTTTCAAATGTCAAAAGCAGATGTGAAGTTATGAGCAAAGCTTTTTTTTWAAGGACATATATAAACCTGCATTTCAAAGACCTTAGATAAAGAAATATGAATCAGTTCAGACCATTTCTGTTTTGCAAAGCTATTTAATATTCTAGACTGCTGGTCTGCAGGCGTCCAAATSGAATGCTAATTATCCACTTTCTTCCCCAGCTAAAAGCTTCACTGAGGCTGACAGAAGGAAAGGCACTAGACTGTTGAACAACAATACCATGCTTTCAGTGTGAAAGACAACTATAAAATGTTTCCTGCAGCCTAATTCTTCCAGCATCAGCTGATCCTTTACTAGTCCCTACTTGACACCAATTAATCTCTCCTCTACAGCTTACTATTCCCCAGGGCCTTAGCTGTTAYTCCTTTACTTTATGCTGGATTTAAAATGGAGGTTGGGAAGAACATATTGCGTCTCAAACACAGCAGACTAATACGTTAAAATTCCTCCTAATCTGATGAGATGTCTTTCATTACAGTCTTTCCTTGCCTAGCAAAGCYATYCCCAAGATTTCTAGTTACCTGGAAGGTCTCCATCTTCTTTTCCTTAAAACAAATAACCCAACTAAAAAGCAGAGGGAAGTTCACTATGTAAGGCCAAAGTTCACACGTGTCAAGCCAAAGAGACACCAAGGTAATAAATGCATAACTTTTGCTGTGCTTCCCAACCAAGAATATTTAGGCTAAATTTTTGGAAGGCCAGAACATTTAGCATGGTTTGTCAGGAGGGATAMTATTACATGATACATTTGGAAATAGTCAAACTTTGGACTTCCCATATCCATAATGTTCATGAATGAAAGGTTTTCTTATTCTCTAGGAAAACATGTTAAATCCTTTGACAATTTAAATTCATTTCCCTTGGACCATGGTAATCAAAATGYATTTTTATTATGGCTTCTGTTACTAGCTATCAATATCAATATCCTGCAAGAACACTTTTATATTTTATAGTGCCCTTGAATAACATACAGGTTAACATATATAACATAGCCTATTCATAATGATTTTTTTCTGTAAAATGCTGGCTTCTTGCAGACATTTAACAYAGATCAGACTTTAAATATACATTCCAACATTTATTATTAAACTTTGCATTTGATGCTTTTGATGATCAGTCTGTAAGTAAACTAAGCACAAATTAATAGCTCAAAGACATCTCTGATCACTGGAAAGGCAAGTTATCATAAGTTAGCCTCTAGGTGATAATTATATGAAATAGACTCCAAACCAGAGCATGGACCTACTGTCAGTGTTTGCTCTCTCTGGAAAAGTAAGGATTGATTTGAAATGACCCTTTTATGTCAGTGTCACCAATAARTACTGAGGCTGCAGCTTCAAGAACCGCAGCACTGATGCAGCAGCTTGTTCTGTGAAATGAGGAATTCAGTCTTYCTTTTTCCTCCTCTACCAGGTCCTGGCCACACACTCCTGTTTGGTTCCAATTCTCAGCTAGGAGAAGTCACCAACCTATGAAAACCCCAAAATCACAGAAAAAGATGGATAATTTTCTACTGGGCTGTGAAATATAACTATTTATGTAAGAGTTCRAAAAGTATCTTGGCCAATACCAAGGACAGAGGGTTAAGATTCCTGGAGYTGGGAAGAAGGTAAGAAAACTTCTGAGATGGAGAAGGGAATGACAGACCTGGTCTTTGGAAAGTACACTCCGTTAGGGCCATACAGTTGTTCCTGAAAACACAGGCTGAGATTACACAGGGAAAAGTGCTTCTTTCCAGAGACTCAATTAGGTAGTTCTCTGAAGTCCAGTGTCTCTTTTCATGTTTKATTTATATTTTCTTCTAAATTTGCATCTCTTCCGAATATGTCCAGGAGAAAAGGTGTGGAGTGTCACTGGCAGGAACCAGAGCACATCCTCCTTGTCTCCCTCATTCTAACAGTTGCACAGCTCATTTCAATCTGGAGCATTTTTCTGCTTGAGTGCCTTCACTCTCCTCTTCTGAGTCTTTCTGAACTCTCTGGTTCCATCAACTGTCTGAGTTCCTAAGCAGAAGTATCCACTGATCAAAGTTTTTAAATAATCTTCCCCATACGCAGTCTACGATGCAACATAAGCATCCATTAGGCTCCTCCTACCAACATTCCCACTTTCTTCCAAGTCKTTGCACTTTCAGACCCAGGGGCCTTTTTCTTCATTTGCACAGATTCAGCTCTGCTGATTCTGAAAAATAAAAACATTATTTACACTTCATTTTTATGTGCTCAGTATGAAGAATTGGAACAACAGCTGAGAAACTGTGTTTTGTTTCATGGCCAATATGGCACGTGTAAAATTTATGGAGCAGCAGCTGAAAGCCTGTGTTTTTGGTTTTGGGACCAACTTGACATCTTTTAGCAATTTTTTTGGGCAGCAWTTCAGAAGGCTCTGATACTTCCCCCTCCCCAGACACCAATCTGGTATCTTTCTATCTAAGTTTTTTAACACCTTTTGTCTGTGGAAATCAATAAACAAAGTCTGAAAATAATTTTCTTTGCAAAAATAAACTGCTATGGAAATTTCTAGTATCTTTTTGGCCAATGTATGACTTTAAATACAGAGTTTTCATCTTTCCTTGACTATGTTATTTTACATTTATTATACTTTACCTTAAAAATTAATTTTTTTTTTTGAAATATGCATCTTAAGATGGATATGTTCTAGGCACATATTTAAGTGAATAATTAGCAAAATTTTGCTACAGAGTTCTGAGGGTGGTTGCTGAGTCTATTGAAATTTTTTTATAAGGCCTCAAATATTTTTTACATACCTGTTCCCTTTAATGCAGYTTTTGTAAACCTGCTATTCATGAATGGTGACAAACAACAACTACCTTATACCAGGAGTTCAGTGTGAATTTAAGGCTAGTGCCTCTCATTATAATCCTCTGAGCATTTTTGTTCTCCCAGCTACATGTAAGAGATTAACTGTACTGCAACTTCCATATCTAAAAGCCTTTGTCCAGCAAGGAATCTMATTCTAGGGTAAGAGATATCACATGTACTTTTGCTAAGCAGGGACAGAGCTGGAAAAACCTTAATTTTACATGGATATCAAAGAGTGCTTTATATCATGATAGCAACACTCCATTTTATTGATGCATCCTAGACTAAAACATACCTGAGAAGGTTGCAGGTATGATTTGAAATTTTTTGCTTCCCCTGGCTTTTATTTATTGACATGTCCTGTTCTGCATTGCTGTTCTCTATTCTTTTAACYGAATATCCTAAATAAAAAATGGGGAAAGAAAAAATAAAAATAAAGAAAATCCTTTCCAGGATTGAAAACTGCATGGACTATAATTACATTAAATTAGTTCCTACATTCATTGGTTGCTYACTATGATTATACAGAATTTTTTATAAGCTGTAAAGATGTGATTTCCTCAGTCAAAGAAGGCTCTCCAGAAGTATCTTTGGTAAGTACAACCATATGAGTCTCTTAATGTGGCACCATTTATAGATCTTGGATACACCAATAAGTGAAATGAAATATAAAGGGTATCCTGATATGGTGTTAAATTTTAGCCTTATGAAAAAATAAATAYCCCTTGAGAATGTGGTAAATGCATAAGATACAGAAAAAAATAGCAAACAACTCATTATAGTACAATAGTTCTCCTCCTGCTTCTCCTATGAATATGTACATGGTACACACTGGCTATTGTTTTCCCCTTATAAGTTAAACTTTCTACCAAGTTTGAACAAATTTTACTGTTTCTGTTATGCCTCCTGAGCAAACTCCTGTGAAGCAGTAAACTGTGGCATCCCAGAGTTTGTTACYTCTCTGACAACATCTAAGTTTTCTGTGCTAGCTCTGAGATAGAYATCAAGATCTATTTTCAAGATAAATTCTTTAATTTCCCTTCATAAAAGTGTTTTCTAGGCAAGATACATGAGCTGCTTTGATAAAGGGGCTGTTTTTTCTTTCCAGAGATTTTTCACATCAACAGATCAGCTCTGACATCTCAGGTTAAGCTATCTCAGCATAATCACTGATACTACAGGGCTTGCAGAAAGCAAAAGGAGCACTGTGAGGGTTTCAGGTGAAATATTAATCTATCTGACAGGAGCATGTCTGGAAAGTTTCATCTTCAGCATTCCAGTGATGCCTAAATCCTTCCCACCTGCTCGAATGACACTGATTTCCAAATTATAAGGTAATTTACAGTTTAAAATTGGCATTTAAAAGTCTGTTTGAAGAAGAGATTTTATTTGTTTCCTGTAACTCTGTAAACCTACTAGTGAGCAAAGGCTGGAAACTGAGATTTTTAAAACTGTTTCCTAGTTTCTTTTTCCTGCCTTAGAGAAAGGCCAAGTCTCAGATGCAAACTTCCAAAGTCCATAAAAGATAGCATCTCTCTGTTCTGTGGCAGGGAATGGATARCACTCATTTAATCTATGTACATGGCATTTTTTCCTACATCAGGGTCAAAAACCACAAGAGTGGCTTTACTGTTCCAAAAAAACAGTTCCTTTCTAACAAAAAATCAAGCAGAATTAGGAATATTAATACTGTGTTGAATAACAGATGCACTATGTCAAATGAGTAAAATATTTCTGCCTTGAAAAWTTTTCCATGCAAAGAACACTTTAAAAACTTTATCTGTTTTACTTCTGTAAAATTCAAAGTGAGATGATTTTTTTTAAATTATTATTTCATTGCTTCAACACAAAAGGATAAGGTRTGGTTAGCTTACAAAGCTGAAATATGTTATGAGAAGTGGAAAAGATAATTTTCCTGGAACACAGAAATCCAGAGCAGATGGAGCTCTCATGAGTACAGTACCAGACATTTCAATAATGGCTGAAAAATGGATCAGCTACAATTAGTTCCTACAAGCATAATGGAACAGCTCTTATKCCCATACTCACAGGTGTATGTGCAGTCCTCAGTACATCTCTTTCAGTCTGTTTTCTAACATTATCTCATCATCTTACAAGAACATGTAAAAATACATCTCCAGAATATCAGCCAGTTGTAAGTTCTAAAATTTGTGAAATCAATATATGGGAAAGTCTTTGTTTAATTTGATATATTTGCAAAATTCAATTTAGAATMATTTCTTATTTAATTCATTTTAGAATCTTTGAAATACCACATATTTATATATGATATACATATCCTCAATTGTTCCTCATAACTCCCAAACTTCCTCYCATTTACTTGTAACTACATAGTACAAACTGATAATAAATTATTTGTCAGTCATCACATAACATGCTATTATAGACAGAAGAACTATTCTGGTCTGCTACACCCATTTTGTGGTAATGAAATTCTGTAAACTTCAGGAAAGTTTCAGAACTCAAATATGCATGAGTCCTGTGCTCTTTCATGTTCATTGATTAGGAGACACCAGCTAATACCCTCTTATTTGCTACACTCATACATATAAACCTATATATTATAAAGAGGTCAGTTGAGTAAGTATATCAGATGAGTTGTGTGCAAGGGCAGTTGATTTTACCCTTAAACTAAGAATAGAATAAATTATGGAATTAATTTTGTACTCCATGATCACACTGAATTTATCCAAGATTTTTTATTAAACATTGGCTCCAGTGGAACTGTTTCCCAGTATTCTAAAACAATCTTTAAGGCATTGTTCTGGAGGAAATTATGGGACTTTTCAGAAGACCAATTTGAGTAAACCCYACCTGTTTAGAAAACTGAGATAACCTARAAGTATACAGTAAGAATTTTCTCCRCTGGCTCAAAMTACAAACTGAAGACAACTATGCCTGAGGTATTCATTCTCTTTGAGCTTGTCATTAGAGGGATGTAAGGGCAAAACTCATCTGATCTAGTTTATACTGAAATTAAATGCATTAAGTGTGCCAATTTTTTCTCCAGTAACTATGTAGGGAGTGAGGATAACTAGCTAACACATAAATGTCTATATCCTAGATGATAAAACTAGTTGCTATGTCTCCCACACTACAGATCTCAAAGAATTAYGCTTGTACTCAAGCAACAGAAAGAACCCAATTTTCAGGTTATTTCTAAAATGAGGGGGAAAATCATATGTACACATAGTACTTGAAACTAAAACAGGAGAACAGTTGGAAGAATTGAATGTGAACAAAACTGGGCAGAGAAAGAAGCAATGGTTAAAAATTTGTGATGAAATTAGATTTGTAACAAAATTTCTCAAGGTCATATCCTGTGCCTGATTTTATTCATTTTATATAAAAATAATTTGTGCATGTGATTAAGAGACTAACAGGGCCTCTGTATGAAAACCACACTCTACTGCAGGTGGTTCTTCATGACACAGCAAGGAGGAAATCTGTGTCACATTGGCCAACTCAGTTATCTAAGGCGCTTCCATCACTGAGAACAAGAGTGGAGTCCTGGAGCTGGACTTTGATGCTCCTTGTGGGTCCCTTTGAGCTCCAGATATTCTGAGTTAATGTCCATCCATCACCACTGTCATTTCTGTTAGTCACCCCAGAAGGCCCCGAGAAGAACAAGTCAGGGATGTAATTTTATCATCAAAAGTTACATTCTAAATAGAATTTTCTATAAAATAAGTTTTCATCATCTTGAAATAGCAGAAGGCAAGAAAGACCTGAATATCCTTATTCTGTCAAATAGTGTCATGTGACTCCAAGCAGGCAAAAATAATCCTAGTATGCTTCAGGCAAAGTGATAGAAATAGAGATGTGTTGATGCCATTATATAAGGTGCTAGAAAATTCTCCTCTGAAATACTGGATCCAGTCCATGTTCAAAGACTGTGAATTTAAACTAGAACAAACTTGGAGAATAACCT
Source organism: Alauda arvensis (assembly GCA_902810485.1). Taxonomy (NCBI): domain Eukaryota; kingdom Metazoa; phylum Chordata; class Aves; order Passeriformes; family Alaudidae; genus Alauda; species Alauda arvensis. Next base: position 2,051,717 of record CADDXX010000077.1, on the reverse strand, counting down.
CTCTACAGATCTGTAAAATAAAAGTTGAGATAATGGATATGAAATATCATAAATATCTGTAAGCACACATGGTGAAAACCACCAGAGAGAAAAAAAAGAGCTATTAAGTTAATAGATACTGCTGGCACAGTAGCAAAATGGTGTAAAGTATTAATGAATACTTTTAAACTGCAAGTTAGGAGAGTTCTAATACCAGGAACAGCTTTCAACCAGAAGCAGGAGGGTGAGAAATCTTAGCCAATTTTATAATGAGTCTTGCAGAATTTATAAACAGGTTTTAGTTGCCTATAACAACAGGGAGCAGGGCTTTATGACCCACTAAGTTTTTCTGGCCTCATGCCCAAAGATGCAAAAGGCACTGGAAAAAGAAAATCTGCTTGTTCATTTAAATGGGAAGTTTTCACAAAAACTTTTATAGGTATGACCACTGGTAATATGTTKACTTTCATGGTATTAAATGAATGCACTCATTGGTCACTGTTATTTTGAAAATCTTGTTATACTTTGGCATTATTTTTAATTGTAACAGTAAAATTAGTTGTTTTCATTTATAGTTGGCCTATAAGGGACTTGGGTGTCAGGTGTGCTTCTTATTATTCATAGATGTATTCATAATAAGGCAAAAGAGAAAGGAGAGAAGCTTAGGTTGTTTTGGGTTGGTTTTTTGTTTTTTGCTTGCCCTTTGGCTTTTCCTATGTTGCTGTTTGTTGAAATACAGTTTTATTCACTGCACAATAATGTTCCACCTTTGTTCCTGAGAAAAGTAGARCTTGAGCCCGCCAAAGTTGAATAAGCTGCATTTGTAAGTATTAAACATCTGCAGTATGCCATATAATTAATTGTGTGTTTTGTTTAATTTTGCCAACATTCTTTTTCTTATTTGTGTTTAATGAGGAATGAAGTTAATTTTTATAACAATTAATAAAATCAGGAAACTCATGTAAGTTATTTATTACTGTAGAAGCCCTTTTAACAGTCTCTTCAAAAAAACATAAGTAAAAATCCTTTCATTGCTACTGTCAGCCAATATATTTTCCAGGTCTGGTTACAGATGTTAAGAGTAAGAGCCATGAAGTTATTTCAATATTAATTATTTCAATATCAATTAAAATAATATAGTAATAATAATAAAATAGTAATTAGTGATATCTATTAGGAAAGTCTTATTGTATCACTACCTTCTACTCTGACTTTCTCTTTCTTTTTTTCTTTCCAGTTAGCTCTTGTTTCCCCAAATTCAGTCCATGCAGACCTGGCTCTAGACTGGACACAGTCCAGTGTAATTTCTGGACACAGAAATTAAATGGTGAAAAAGCTGAAATCAGTGGAACAAACATTAATTTCATTTATATTCATATCATTGAGGACAAGTTCCTGCACAAATAATAAAATTGTTTTAGTATTGATCTAGAAGACTGAGCTAGCAATATGGCTGGAGTATGTCACTGACTAAAATTAGGATTTTAGTAAGCAGTGGTKCTTACTTTTATGTTTGAGCAGAAAAACACCACAAGCAACATCTGCTTTCTCTGATAACTCCTATCATTCTTTCTCTGAAAGAATAAAGGACTGAAGATTTAAAAGCTGTGGAAAAAGCAAGAAGATATTAGGTCACTTGGCCAAAATCCCAGAATAAGTCAACCACTGCCCCTAGAAGAGAACCCTGAATTCCCAGCTCWCAAGGAGCCATGCCAGCCACTGGGAAACATCATTTCTTCAGAGCTGATTTAAAGGAAAATAACCAAGAAAAGGAACCCAGGATTCCAAATTCTARAAAGAAAACTTTTACTTTGTCTTCTGACTCTGAGGAAGTGTGCTGCAATTTTTAATGCATTTCTAATTCTTTTTCTTAGGCAGTGAATGTTATAATACTTTAGTGCTGTTTGATTTCTAGTGAATAAAAAAGGGGCCACTRTTGCAAAAGGATGAGTACATTTTCCATTACAGGATACCAAATTGTTTTGTACCACTGTGCTAAAGTGTACATAAAATCTGCAAGCCATCATTAAGAGTGTGTGCAGATGTGTACTACTCAAAACAGGTATGCCTGTAAAACAGGTTGCCATTTACTCACATSCAGCTGGTCATTACTGCATCTTTGGCAGAATTTATTACCCCCACTTAAATTTGCTTACAGAGATGCTCAAATGAGCACTTCATATCTTCTGAAGTAAGTGAGCTGAAATATTTTGGCTAATGGATCTTGGCAGATTCAGCTCATTAGTAYTTAAGCAGAACAGGCACCAGGCACATATGAGCACTGACTGTATCCAGATCAGAAAGAAATAACCTGGTTGTTGTTTCCAAGTGATATATCTTAACAACACATTGACACAGAGTTTTATTCTTCACCAAATCTAAATAAAAAATTTAGAAATTACAGATAGAAGGAGGCYTGAAAGAAACCTTAACAAACCATCTCATCCCTTTCTATCTCCATATTTCTATGTCATTTCTGACATGGTCTGGTCCAACTTGTTTTTCAATAACCACCARTGATGGAAACTTCACTGCAATGCATTCCAGTGCTGCACTAACCTTTCTGTTAGGAGGTTTTTCCTGTCATCTGATCTAATCTCCCTTGTGCTAATGAGAAACCCTTGCTGTARTCACAATACATTATTCAGTTGCTCCACATCCCTCCTGAACTGTGCACCAAATCAGACCTTAGTGCTCCAGCTGACACCTTACTAATGCCAAATACAGCAAATATTTCAGCTGAGTTAGAGAGAACACTCCTATTTACATTTTTGTTTTCAAAAAGACATAACATTCTTGAATCTTGTCCAGGTTGTGAGCCACAGTAACTCTCAGATCTTTTTGTTTAGCCAGACATTTTTCAGATTTTACTTACAGAGAAGAATTTTCTGTGTCATTTTAGAACTGTGTCCATTTTCTCTGTGGAGGTTTTGAAAGACTGTGATCAGCTTGACCTAATGATATAGTCTGCAATGAGCCAGAGACTGGACAGGTGACTTCCTTAAAGCCCTCTCAACTTGAAAAATTCTACAATTCTCTGATTTTCATAGATAATTTGGAACTTGAATTCTATTCTACTATGTACTCAAAGGTTGTCCATCCCCTGCCATTTGCAACTTTAATAAAATGATGATATTCTTGCCTTTCAACTATCACAAAAAGTTTTGCAAAGTTTTTCAATTCAGGGCAGACCCTTTATTCCAAAATKGAATATATTCTTCCAGATTGACTATGAACTACTGTTAAAATACTCAAGAAGTGTGGTAACTGCCATGKAACAGTAGCAGTTTTTCCTGCTCAACACAAGTTAGACATAAGTCTGAAACCCTCCCAAAGACAACATATGTTAACCAGTGTTAATCTATTTCTTCAGGATAGATCTGTGCTCTCCCCAGATTTTACCCTCTCCCAGAAGATCTAACAGAAATACCATCCAGGGCCAGGCCTTTCACCCTCCTTCCCAGAGATGTCACATCCCTTCAGGATTATTCCAGGCCCCATTACAAGTTCCTACATGGATGAACATCAGCATGAAGCAGTAGCCACTGGGGTAGATGAGCCTCCACAAATTCTTCATAACATCTTGGATCAAGAGTACTGTCAGGGTATACAGCTCAGGGAATGTCAAGGTCAGTACTCACATTCATCACTTCCACTCTCTTTGGACTCAACTGCTAAATCATTGTCCTTCATATCATCTTTACAGTTCTGCACTGCATCTCATGGCCTCTTGCTTCTTTACTACTGGAATGATAAATCATTTGCTCTCAGTACCACCACACTGATATTATGGACGTAGATTCTGCCTTAAGTAGAGAAGATCAGAATCTAAAGAGCAACTAGCTGTAGTCAACTTCAAAAACTGCTCTCCTCTCTTCCATTCCCTGTAGCTTCCTATGGGACCATGTTTCTCCTAATTAGATCTGACAATCAGTGATTGCAATTAAAGCCATCCAGACTGCACCTCCTGTTCTCTAAATTTCCTTGTGGAAACAATGAATGGAGTCTTGCAGCTTTAAACAGTTGCCTGTTTTTTTCATGACTCAGCTGCTACAGATTCCTGCAAGCTCACCAGCTCCTAGGTTTCACACCAAAATTACARCCTTGGTCCTCAAAATGGATCATTTCTTTGCTCCTGTACCCCAACAGCAGAGTTCTGGGAATGAGAAAGTGATTTCTTTGACATCTCTGGTTTGACTGGGAGATGAAGAGCTGAAATTGCATCCAAGACTTCATTTCTTAACAGCTTTTACTTGACAGAACAAATAATTAATGAATTTTTCTCTCACCCAAAAGTCCATTTCTTCAGTTTGAGCATGGTCTCTAAAACTGAAGTAATCATTTAAAGATTGTTATTTATTTAGGTGTTAGAATAATGAAAAACAACTCAACTATATGAGTGTTTAGATACACAGTTGGTAAAAAACAGAAACAGTCCTGTGATAAAAAAGGGTGGAGAGGAAAAAATTTGACAGCTTTCTTACTGTGTGAAAATTCAGTCCAAAGCTCGACAGACAAGAGAAGAAACAATAGTTTTTAACTGTGCCAGTGTGGCTTTGTAGCCATTGCTCAGGTGATGTCAGGGATGCCCGTGGTATTGGACTAACCAARAAGATGTACCAAAAGTGTATCAAAATTGCAAAATGTAGATGTAGGCTTTTTTCTAAAGGGATTGAGGTCTGTTCAGGCAGCTTGCAGCATTCAGGGAACACTGTTAATTTCTGTTTCTGCCATCAAAAACATCCTCATGAAAGATCCCTAAGACATCAAGGACAATCCACTTCTTCCTGCACTGTCATTACATAATTTAATCTGGAAAAGGTGATGTGATGGCTCCATTGTCTTCTTTTCTTTGCATCTTCTTTCCATTAGCTGAAATGACTTTACAAATGACATGAGATTGTCTTCACAGAGATTTGTTTAAGAAGTTGAATGTAGGAAGCAGAATTCAAAGATTATGATCTTTAAAATTTGAAGATTTAACTCTTTTGGGAATTATATAAGTACCTGTTATTTCCATAAATTATAATCTGGGACATTTTGAGACAAGTGTTCTCAAAAAAATTTGTAAAACTACTCTAAAACTTAATAAAATTCAATTCTCTGTGTATGCAGAACAAGGTGTTTATTTGCTAGGAGGGGAAAATTCCCAAACAACACTCATCACTAGAAGGTTTTAAATTCTTGTTTTTCCTCCCTCCCTTACTAAATCCTGGATGCAAACCTGTATGTGTTTTTATCTAAGATGAGTGCCAGCACTGGAAACCTAACCTCATCAACATGCTGTAAATGGTTTGAATTAATTAATTTCCTCTGGAAATCTGTTGTATCCTGCATTTCACTTGAGCCCCCCATGAAGAAGGCCCAGTGTGGAAGGATCAGTTAGCGCCGCGAGCACGGCTCAGTGACAACTTTGTTGTTAATGAAAAATGGTTACTGTTCCACATGGAAGCCCATTGATGTTGGTAGGGCCAACGCTCCTGTGAGCAAACATCTGGTCTGTGTTAGATGCTAATTCTAATTCTCAGTCAATATTTTTTGGACACTGCTATTGTTGGTAATTTATTGACATTACCTGGGTGTTCTGCAAAGTTGTTTTGACGTAGGCAAAGCACATTTATTTTGTAATAATTTATTGATAGTACTTCAATTTCTATGGTCRTGTTGGTTGGGTTTGTAAAGGCACACATCATTAATACATACATTCTGGTTTAAGCCCCATTAGGTTCTCTTAAATGYTCCCATTTGAAGAACACTATCACTGTTCCTTTGTGTGTTCTCTGCTCAAATCTGCCAAGATGTGGTAATAGAAGTATGTGTAAAGGAGACCTCTCCACATTCAAAATAAMATTATAGAACTAAGCCTTAGTAATCCACATCATAGGAGTTAAGGGACTGGAGACAAGAAATATCTGCACTGTTGAAGTTTAAATACCTGCCCACAATGCTTGTGTTTAGAAGATAGTTGCACCAGCAGCTGATTGCTTACTGTTGCTGAATGTTCTGGTAGATTTTTTAAAATAAAATAGCAAAATACATTTTATACTTATTTGATAGTAAGGAAGGAGCTGCCATCTACCAGGCAYTTGTAAGTAAAACTCTACTGGAACCCACACTGTTAATATTACAAATGATAAAAGTTAATAAGAATGTTCTGGCAGTTCCAGCAATAGTGAACTTAATTGATWAAACTGAAGAATTGCACTGCTTGAGAAAAAAAGGTGTCAGCATGAAGAGCCTGTTGGATCAAGCAGGATAGAGAAACAAGGGAAGAAAGAGGTCAAGAATAATTACACTAGTACAATTTTCCATCTGGACATTTGGATTTTAGTGGATAGAGAGGTAAAACAGCTCATTAAGACAAGTGGAGGAAGAGAATGAGAGCAAGAGTCAGGGAGTGGGGGCCAGAGAAAATTTAGAGTGAATATAAGAAGTTAGGTGAGTGGCAAAGTGAGAAACTAAACTGTGAGTGGAGGAAAGAGTAGGACCTRGCTTGAATCCCAGGTCAGGCTGGGAACCAGGTGAGAGAAGACTTCCAGACTGGGTTGAGGTTAAGAGATTTCATGAACAGAAGGCAACCAATGTACTCTGACCCTGAGAATGGCTGGACTAAAGGGATTTCAAAGAGGTGCACTAGGGAGAAATTTCCTTCCTAATTTTAGAGGGCATTACTTTGTATTTTAATATTTTAATGTGGGGACAYAGTGGTGAGATATGCACTGTAAATCCAGTTCTTCAGCAGGGGGGCTGTGGTTTGAAACACATTGTTAAGCAGTGAAAAGATCTTGAACATCCTCTTTTATAAAGAATCCTTGGTTGCTATGGAGGCAGTTTCAAAAGTCCTTTGTTACAGTATGTATTTTGTGCTAATAAAAAAAAAAGAGGTCACACATTTTTGGCTCAAAGTCGATAACTCAGAAATAAAAAAAAAAATAAAATACATCACTGAAGGGGTGGAGAATCAGAAAGTCAGGCAAAAACATGCTGTCCATAGGGAAAAGACAGTATGTAACTATGGAAAGAGCAGACAGGTAGGAAACAAAGAGTGTACRTTTTAAGAATAGTTTCCACTTTTTACTGGTTATCTATTTGCAGAATGAGAACAAACTTCATGGGGAGGGGAAGGGCAAGCCTGCTCTTGCAGTCAGAAAATCAGACCTATGCAAACTAAGGATGAACTGAAAGCTTCAGAAAAATCCGTCTGTCTGTTCCAGAGGGCATCTTTCTTACACTGCTCAGAACGGTGTCTGAGCAGTTTTCAAKGAAGGAGAAACAGGCAATTCAACCCAGAGTGTTTCTCTTTTCTTTCTCCACAATACCAAGGGACTGTGTTTTCATTAGTYTGCAGTTCAGGCTCTTGAGGCTTGAAGCAAAGGAGAGCGGAAGGTGTGGGCTTGCTTTTCAAACTTCTTTTTAAGGAGTTAGAAAGCCCTGGTYGTGTGTCACCAGTGAAAAATCTGCCTTGGCAGTTCCATGCTGGAGAAGCTGCATTGCTTAGGGGAGCAGTGCTATCAGAGAGGGCCCTGCACAGGCAGCATGAGCCAGAGAGCCTCTTGCTGAAGAGAGGGACAGAAGAGCAGGGCTGGCATCCTCCAAGGCAGCCAGGGCCCATCTGAGCAGCCTGCACTCTGTGAGTGCTGCAGCCCCATTGTGTGCCTGCATCTGAGSCTGGGGAGGAGGGGCACACACTGCTGTGAGAGGGGCCCATGTGGGTGGACTGGGGCTGGAAAGCATATGTGAAAAGCAGATGTGGTGTGTGTTCCAGAGTGTGACAGCAGGGGCTTGGGAAAGAAGTCTCAGTAATGACTGTGTTAAGATATTTTAATAAAGAAGTTACCTAGTGTAAATAAATCCATATGTTTTGTAATCCATAGTCCCGTTCTGCTTCAGCATCTGGCAATGTGGGGATTTAGAAGTGATAGAATTAATGGTGTAGCTTCCTATGATATTTAATGGGGAGTGGAAAACAATTAATGACTTATTTTAAATGACAGTTTCAAGAATAGTCTTCATTAAGGAAGGCTCACAGTTAAAGGAGATTATGGTTGCTAAAAGCCAGGAAGAATTAAACTAAACAAGGACAACTTGGAAGAGGGATCCACATGCATAAGTAGCTTGTCTATATGTATTGTTACAACTAGTAATGCTCAAAACTTGTCATAGAATTGATKTGGTGAAGAAAAGAAACATTTTGGCTAGATTTTGTTTTCTTTGCTACAAGTACTTATTTTATCTGACTTTTAKTTAGTTTTGCCAATCTTTTTCTACCCTCTTAATTCCCTTTCCCACAACCAAGAAGCAACTTTGTCAAAAAAGAGCAAAGAATGGACATGGAACAGGTGGTGTGGGGGCTTTTTGCTAGAAAATACTGACAAAAAGTGTTTCTAATTTGCTTGCTTTGCCAATGAACTTTTTCAGAAATAAATAACCAGCTATGTCCTCAGTCTCTATGGACATCCTAGGTCAAGTAGCTTGTACACAGAGCTCGTGTTTGCCTCTAGTTCTAACTCTGTAAGACCACATGATCATAAAATGTTAAGGGGTTGGAATGGATCTAAAGGCTGAACTTTTATTTCAAGAAAACAAGACACAGCTTATAGGGGAGCATTGTCAAACTATTGCTTTTTTTTATTTTTTTTATTTTTTTGAAAGTACATAGTTCTTTAAAACAGCCACTGAAGAGACCACTGGAAAAAAACTGAAAATTACCCCTTTTAATCATTAGGAGTCTGGCCATGAATATTCAACTCTGCTCTTTTCCCCTGACTTTTTCTCTGGAATTGCAGTCAGTACCATTCATCATTTTSTTAAGGTTGACCACGTCTCAGATTATGTGGGGTGCCTCTGAGATTGTTTTGAAAGCATGCAAGTTCATAAGGAAAGTGATAGTTGCAGTGATACTTCAGCATACTCAAGGAAGCCTGTGACCCCTCTTCAAAAGGGATTTGAAATATGTTGTTCAGAAAGCTGTTTATTAATTCTATAATTATCTSAATGTCCTTGTTGAAGAAAGTGTTCTGCAGTTTTCAGTGTTTGTTTGCAWTTTCATACATCTCTGGCTTTCCTAAGGGAGGAAAATTATCTACATACTTAATACAAAGTAAAAATGTGAAATAGGAGCATTCATAGCTTGCTAATCATCACTATAATAACCAGGTGTGTTCTGGGGAATTAGAGTTGCCTAAGGGCCACAAAGTTGCTCAGCTATTTCCTACTGGTTTTGCCCCTTCAGGAAAAGGAGTGTCAGRACTTTCCTCTCCCCACTGGCTGGTTTGGAGGAGGGTGGGTTTAGGGAAATGACAAAAGGGAGTGAAATGTTACGTTGTTTTCATAGTTTTGCTGCCACTAGCTAGCCCTAGGGGAGACAGCCATATTGGTAGTTAGAGATTTGCTACGGCAGAGATTTCWGAATTTAAAGAAAAGTGCTTGTTCTTCACTCAGCCAGGCACCCCGGAGGCTTCGGTGGATACAAAACAAACGTGCTGCATGCTGCTGCAAATTTTTACATTCGTGCTAGCTTCAACTTCCCCTGAAAAAAATGCAGTCCTACAAGATTTCTAAAAACAATGATTCCAGTCCCAGTGCAGAYGGGGAGGGAAGGAGGGGAGGGCGGGCTGTGTTCCTGCGGAGCGCAGGCAGGAGGATGAAGATGCCCGGGATCCGCACTGCCCTCCCGGGATCCGCTGCTGGGGACCAGAGAGCCCGAGGGCACCCAGGAGCAGCTGCCAGATGGATGCAAGCGGCACAGGCTCCTTAATGGACACTGCCCTGTTGGGAGATTAGTGTGGCAGAACGCTGCCATATGCCTCCCTCCAACAAATCCCCTCCTCTCCCCTGACACGCATTTACARACCCTTTTCCCAAGCAACCTGCGGAGCAGGAAGGCATCTGCCTTTGGGATGACTCCTGGAATGAAACCCGGTGTCTCTGGTGTTTTGCTGTATGCACAAGAGTCTGAAAACAAGTTTTGTTGTCAATTTATTTATGCCCTTCTCTTTCTGTTCYTGTGAGTTTTGATGATCTCCTGATTTGGCTTCAGAGATAGTGATGAGTGGTGTGGATACACTCACCTTCTCMCAAGGTGCAGAATATTGGCCAGAACTAGTCAAGTTGCTCTGATGTCCCTGGAACATTGCATTCTCTGCAGTGGTTAATTTGTGTGGGAAAATTGGTGCAGCTTGCTTACACACTCAGATCACTGGGTCTGTCTGGGTATTGTAATCCCTGAATCATACTGGCAAGGATGCTTCCATACTTATTGCTCACCTCTTTGTGGCATGGGACATGGTCCCCTAAAATCATTTAAAGKGTTTAATCAGTCCCAGCACCTTCTCAGGCACTGTCAGGCTCTGCTCAGTCTCCACTTTCTGTGCCACTTTGTCATTGCAGCTTTTGGTCTCATACTGCCTTCAGTACCTTCATATGGTGGTGGAGAAGGGGTTGCAGAGACATGGAATAGGACCTTCCTAACTAAACCATGTCATGCATGATTTCCTATAGTTCAGAGAACAATAGAATCATAGAATGCTTTGGGGTTGGAAGGGACCTTAAAGATCATCTAATTCCAACCCCCCTGACACAGGCAGGGAGGCCAATAGTTTTCATGGTTTGGCCTTGCTGATATAGATGGTACTTTCCAGTCCTAGTGTAATARAAGTAGAAAAACAGGGCCAAAATTGGAATATTAGTGGTACCTTTAAAGTGTTGTGATAAAGCAGCAGACAYACTACAGAGGGACACAMCATACATTGTTAATGGATTTTAAGATGTTGCCACTCCAAGAGGATTCCTCTCACATGGGATCCTCTGAAGTCACTGAAGTCACTGTAATCTCATTCATCAGTGATGACAGACGAGGCAAAAGTTGGCCATGCTCTCATTTTAATCATCTCAGTAAGATTTTTGAATAAACATTTCTCAGTATGCTGCCTCTTCCAGGCCTTTAATGAATAGCCTTTCCTTCTTTTAAGAAGTTGACACGTACACCAATGTCATATATAGCCCTGCTAGCAGAAATAATCCATGTTCCTCAAACACAGCTGTTGGAGTAATACTAGAATGTCTAGTATTTTTTATGTGAACAGATTTATCTGAAGAGAATGAAAATTTACTTTCCATTGCTTCTTTATCTCACTGCAGTGGGAAAAAGAGACATCAAATTTTCTCCTTCTGTGCTTCTGGTTCTTTTGCACAAATGCATTTTCCTTGAACTCTTTGCTATTATGCTCTAGGAAGGAGTGTTAGCAGAAGCCAAATATTTATATATTTATTATTCTCTGCACATGTATTTTCTTTYAACATCAATGGAATTTAAACGTGTACATAGGGAAAGGAAAACAAACAGTTAATGACCTAAGTGAGAGAAAGGGAAACATAGGGCCCCCAGAAATCCAGTTAGCTATGAGGGGAGGAGGGGGAAAATTATTTTCCTGAATTAATTATATCTATCTATATATTAATTATATCCATTTCTATAGAAATGGAAAAGACCTGATGGGCTTGGATCATTTCCTCTGCCCTCTGCARGAAAGGGATTGTGTCTATGTTTGTCTCTCACTCTTTGTACATTGTCTACTCTTGGAGACATTCAGTGACAGGGATTCAAATGCCTTTAGAGTCTTTTCATTGGCAACTAATTATCATGACTGTCAAGAAATGTTTTCCTGATGTGCAACTTCAGGAAGAGAACTGCTTCCACAGCTTGGAAAATACATGGCAATTTATTTGTGTAGTTGACTGTGACAGAGAAAGYAAAGAGGTAGGATTAAGGGATCATAGAATATCTCAAATGGGAAAGRACTCMCAAGCATCATCAGGATGCTCCCAGAAGCACCTCCTTGCAGGTCAGCTGATTTCAGAGTGTCCACAGTGAGAACTCTGAAGCATTACGAAAACAACAGATTTACTTTAATTTTGTGACAGGAGATCAAAAATAAAGAAGTCCATCTCATGGTGAAAGAATGTATGTTGCAAAGTTCATTGTCACCAAAAATCCCAAATAAGCAAGGAAATGATGAGCACTGAGTCACAGMAAGTTCAGTGTTGCTGTAAGCAGTGGAACAGTCAAATCTGAGATACTTAAAGATACTTGGATCACTTCCATAGACAGAAAATTAGATGACAGAATAACACAGCAGTACTTTTCCCTGCCATTCCAGCCCTTCTAACCTTTCATTTGGTGACCTCTGATGTCTCACTCAAACCAGTGACAAAACACTTGAGCACTGCAGCTGCTGGAGCCTTCCCAGCACTGTATCAGTGATGTTATCAGTGATGTTATCAGTGCAACCAAGCAGCCAATGGGCACCAACACATAGCACTGGCAAACTGGACACTGATGCAGATGAGGGACTCTCAAATGGCCATGGGAAAGATACTCATTCTCACAGAACATCTGAAAATATTTGTTTGTCTATTAATTGTTAACACCTTTCAGAGCAATGAACTATTCTGTCTGGAGGCAGGCATTCCCAAAAAAGCAGAGGTGGAGGAGGTGAATATGTCGCTACCTCCATCTTTGGGAGGGCTTGTCTCTTTTAGGCAGAGTTCTTTCTCTGCTTCAGCAGTGGATAGTCAGGAATGTGTTTTGAGCTGTGGTAAAGCCAAGACAAGTKTTCCTYTCTGTAAATTTAGCTAAKCTTATATTATCTTGGAATTTCACTRTAGTGCCCAGCCAGTCTATTTTTCCCATTTAATTAAACTATCAGTAACAATGTTAGGAAAACTTACAGGAAAGAGGTAACTGTCTCATTTCTGGAGCAGCAGCTGACCTATATACTCAGAGGAATAAGAAAGCTTTGATGTCAGGTTAGGAAGAGAGAAGTACATTTGACTGTCTAAGCTCAGAAGGACAGATAAATTTGAAGAAGAGCCTTGGTGAATTAATACCATTAGGGATATTCATGATGTGATAGTGACACTTTTATTAAAGGGTGAAAAGTAATGCTTTACTTTGGAAATATAATTTTCCCTGATATTTTAACTGCTATATCTCTGAGATGATCATTATCCTTTATTCACTTCTTAAATTCATTATTATTTTTCCACAATGGAACCTATTGAGGTTTCCATGGTATATTTCTAAATTGTTCTTGAAGGAATGAAGCAGAATATAGTCATTCAGAACAAATGAGAACTGATAATTAAGAAGAAATACTTCAGTAATTACAAGGTAGTTCAATTAAAGTAATAAAGAGAACCAGTTGTGATTGATCCATTCAAAGTCATGGATTATTTTTACAAATTTGATTTGATTTCTGGCTAGCTGGGAACAGGGAAGTGATCTCAAGGCTGCAAGAACCAAATAAAGAATCTGAATAATGAATTGCTTGCATTCAACCTTTGCTTATTTTCAGGGGAGATTTGTTGTTAATGTAACAACTTTGCACCAGGATTCCACTAAGATTTCAACAGCTTTTTTTAATGGGGTCTGCAGTTATGTTTTTATTTCCACTGAGTAAATTTACTGCCTATCAGTCAAACTCTATGCATAAATCTATGCAGTGAAGCAAACAAAAATCTCACAAAGATGGAAGCATGAGAAAGGCAAAAGAAAAGAAGTCCCTGCTGGTTCTTAGAGAATAGTTACAATTAAGACTGATGGACTTAGGCAGGCTGCTGTCAGAGTTACAGAGCCTGGAGTATTGCAAAGTTTGGATTATCACATTAATGACTCAACAATTTCATAGAGGCTTTGTTTGTAGATTGCATGTATTGGTTTCTACACCTAAGGAACAATTTAAGTAAAAGAAACTCAGAATTATATAAACTAGGCATTACACCATCTCATTTGCTGAATTAAGGCCACAGATTCAGATTTTCTTCCTTATATGAYGACTTAGGAGAGTCACAGAGCTCAGAAAGGCAGTGAAAAACCTCATACACTGAGTAAGAAGCTACTTAGAATTCCCAATTTCTGAAATTGCAGCCTGCTTTGAGATCCTTAGGTAGCTCCAAGAGACCTCTTGGTGTATCTGAAYCCAAAGATAAAGATACCCTATAGAAAAATACCAAGTACCACCAACATAATTGATCCCAGATACAGTTTATCTTTAAACATCACCAGAAGAGGTGTTGCCACCCACTTTTTCTGTGACAGAAAGGTGATTACAGTACTCAGACCAGAGGAAGTGCAAGAATCAGAATCTGTTCTTCTCTGTCTGATAATTTTTAAATTTATGATTTCCACCTCATTAGGCAGTCTCCTTCTGGAAAGAAACAGTTCTTCTAACACTTTACTGAGCAACATTCTGCAACTTTCTTGGTGAAGAAAGCCATTTTCTAGGAAAGATGGTAAGTTTAGCAGAGTTGTTTTTTGCATTAGCAAAGTGAAAAAAAACCTGGAAATCAGCATCTTAAGAATTGATAAAACACCATTGCTATGATAGAGGTCAGAAAAACATGTAGAAAAAGAATTCCAGTTTTGAGCTATCACTTTCTCTCCTGAAAGAAATTTCTTTATATTCTATTTATCAGTGGTAATATATCTCCCTTTATATTAATCTAGAAGGATAAATTTAAATATGTTTTCCTACTTTCTCATACTTGTGAGGTCATTACTACTAAACTTGCAAAAATAATTACTGAAAATTAATTGTCCATAATGGGGTTAAGGGACTGTACATGTAAAGATATTTGGGGGGATTTAATTACTTTAATTAAATTTATGGCATTTATGTTTATCCAGGCAATAAAAGCTGATTTTTATACATCTTTACCTGTTACATTTTCTTTTTAACATCCATCTCTTCTTTCATTAGAGAAGGAACATGAGAAAAAGTGATCAAACACCATCTTCAGAAGCAGTTTTTGCAGGATGATTTGTCAAGCACAATGAATGGAACATTTCATTCTGTTAAGTGAAAGGAATCTTAATTGATACTTGAGAGCGATTCCTTTGACAAGAAGAGGCTTTTACAAAGTTCTCCTACCCTACCCAGAATATTGTTCAGTTCAGTCATGCTAAACACCAGAATGTAAATTGAATGTGTCTTCTGCTGGGTCTGAGAGGGTAATCATTTCTGTACCTTGGTAGATGTGTTTCAAAACAGAAACATAAAGGAAACAATAGCTTATAGAATATGTAGGAAATATTACATKACTTGTCTTATCTGCCTCCAGCCTACTACCATGCTTCAGATCCCACACAAAATACACTATTATTTTGTCTTTGCTATATACAATGTGATAATTCCTATATTTCATAGCATATTTGTTTTTCAGATCTTTTCCTGCAAYGGAGCTGGGTTTTAGGTCTGTATCTATAGCAGGTTGAAAGAAAATKATCTTTATTTTAAAATTAATTTTCTTGTAATAAAAAAGCTGACATTAACAATTTAGTTTAAATCAGGGAAATTAAAAATGCAAGACTTCAGAAGATGTCGAGAGACCACGTAGTCCATCCTGTTTTCTTGGAAGCATAAGAAACAAAGCATAAGAGATGAAAATGATTGAAAAACCTTGCTGATTATCCCAAAATCTTTCTCATAACATAAGTCAACTTTGTGGTCATGTTGCTCCTACTAATTTCTTAGCATCAGGAGTTGAGTTAGCCATCTGTCCCTTTCTCTGGGGTCACTGCCATCCTTGGCAAGATTTCAAAACTCTTGCCAAGGTTTTTCCTATTTCTTCCCTCATTGCTTCCTCTTCAGATTTAAGGATGTAATTTGTGCAGGCCTGGCAGAGCTCTTTCCACTTAAAACAGCTATAATTGCCTTCTAATATTTTGCTGCCTCTGCCCTCAGGAAATTTGCTGTGGTCCTCTTTAAAATACCCCATGTCCTGCAGCAGGTCAATGTCCTGCAAGTTCTTGTTTTCTGTCTTGCCCTCTGTTCCTTCTCTCACACACACTCTTTGAGCAGGCTCTCAGCACAACTCTCCCAAGCTTTCCTCTTTACTTGTCTCCCTGTTTCATCTGCCTTTGTCATCCACAAAAAAGTGTTTSAGGTGTTTAGTGGAATATTTCTCTTGGTTGACAGGTTTTTTGTCTCTTTTCACTGTGTCATGAAAATGTGATGCCCTAGGCAGATGGATGGTGGCAAAAGAATTGTTCAGCTTGCTAATCATTGTTTTMATTGTTATTAGCACTCTTATCTACATTGGTTCATTAATGATAAAGAAAAAAAAAAAGCAAACATTTTGAGAAGTATAAATGTGTACTTGTATACCTAAATCCCACTGCCTATCATATTTCTACACTAAATCTGTAGTTTCTTCTTTTAACATTAGATTGAACTAGACAGAACTGGTTTAAATCATCTTCATTTTTTACACAAAAGGCAATTTTAGTTGCTATTTTTAAAAATTCAAGTAAATATTTCTAAACCAAGCTATTTTATATGAAATTAATGCTCTACATCAGRTGACATCTTAAAGATCATTGACATTAGATCCTCAAGCCTGTAATATTGCTTCCATTTCTCATTCACACCTGCAGTGTAGAAATGCCTGGTGAATCAGTGCAAAAAGCCAGAATGATTTACCTTTTGCTATCAGTGTTTTCTTCAAGCACTCCTCACATACAAGAATCTTGACAAAATGAAACTTTGAAACACCAAATCCTGAAGCCAACAAAAGCTCTGTTTCACCTGAGAATCCTGTTCAGCAGGGAGAAATTTATCTGCCACTGGAATACTGTCAGCACCTGCAGTACACTGCACTGCTGCTATTCAAATTTACATATTATTAYAGAGCAAAGTAGGAAAAAGAGCTTTATGTACTTTGAGGGATTTTAAGATCTAAAACACATTTACCCCATTTAAACTTTACAAGTTTATTATGAATGAAATGCTCAGGGCTAATTAATGACTAAAGCTCAGAGTTTTCATTTTGTTGGTTGCACCAACATCTGCCAATTAGCCTTATATAAATTACTTTTTGCTCAGTAAATTCCATTAGTCTTACTTTGAGTGAAAATGCAAAGAATGTATCCAATTCTGATGTTCTCTGCATACCTRTACAATCCTAGACACCTTCATGTTCAAATGCTTCCTAAGATATTTAACCATCTCAACTGAGAAAGAAAAGATATTCCCAGGGATGGATAAGATACACAGACCATCAGTCAAAACCTAAAGCTTAACTRAAGTTTCTGACATTTTCTACAGTCTGGGTAAAACCTCTGGGTGAAAAACCTTTCTCTGATAGCCARCCTAAGCCTGCCCTGACTCRGCTKGAATCATACATGGACASAGAAGCACACTCCTGCTGAATTACAGGGCATSTATGAGATAATGTTGTTATTGGCTTTACAGTGGGTATGTGAAAACAGGTGAAACTTGTCATGGCTGGAGTAAAGGATGTTTGTAACTGTACTGTTGTCACAGAATACACACACACACACAAATTGTTCATCACCTCTAAAAATTTTATTCCAAGTGTTTCACATTGTYACAGCAGTTGCATATCACATACTCTTTTTTCCTTTTTTCYTTTCACCTTCTGTTCTGWATTATGTCACATAYTGGGGCCTTTGAAGTTCTGTAGTCTACAGAAATATTTAAGACATGTTTGGATAGATCTGTTATCTTTTTCAGCTCCATATCACTRCCCATTGTAGTTGAAACTGCTTCATTTCAAATCAGCAGAGTCCTCAGCAGACCCCATGGCACTCCCTGTGCTCTGCTACTTGGAACTGATTCCATACTTGGGGTTACTTGSGGCACTTCTTTCCTTGGTTCAAGGCTTCCTGACAGTGCACACAACACTGACATTCTGCTGCAGAAATGAGGACAAGGCACTTTGGAGGGGAAGGAGCAGTGCCAGGCCAGAAAGCTGCAAAGAACCCAAGCAATTTAAGCTTCCTACTCCCACTGCTTCTTTCTTGTTGCTGCACAAACATTATCCCCTGCTCAGTGACAGCAGCAAAAGAGCAGAAGGCTGTGCAGGTAGGAGGCAGAGACTGGCTACTCAAGCAGTGCACTCAGTGCCTGTCCTCATCTGCCATCTCAGGCAGTCTGTCACTGTAGGCTACTGTTTACTTTGCMTGTGACTAAATAAGCCCTGTTGGTTGGGCTTAAACTACTCTTCTTTCCCAGTGGAAAGGCTTTGTGAGAAATGCCACCTTTCTCACTGCACGTTYCAATGCTTAGCATTTTCTGTAAGCACTTCTAAATCACTCATAAGCATTTTAAAGACCTGTGACATCGAGGACTGCTGATTCTAAAACAGGATGAGCTTTTTAATTCAAATAATGGTAAAGTCTTACAAAATGCTTATGCAACCTGACTTCATTTGACTTGTATTGTCTTTTCWGCACAGATATCCCAGTCTGGGTGGTTAGTTCCCATTATAGTTCAGGAAAACTGTCACTTCAGGATAAAAAATGTATTTGCAGTTCTCCTCTCAGAACACAGAGATGTTCTACAGCATCTTAATACATGKATAAGAATTACACTGATGCTATAAGCCCTGTTGCCAGGATACTTTTGCAAGACATTTTTCTTTGCCTGTCAGTTGAAAATGGTGTGAAATAGCTGTTATTTAAAGTATTTCAAACTACTGTTCACCCATAATGCTTTAAGTAGCACAATAGCTGGAAAGCATGAAGTGGAACATCAAAATCTATATGAACAATGCTTACTATTAATATTATAGCTACAGGATGATTTCAAACCCCTCAGTGAGCTGAGAGAGAGATGTGACCCCCTGAAGTAAAATCTCTTTCAAAATTCCTGTGCACTAATTCTGTCTCCCACCATCTGCTTTATGGGAATGTACTTTCATATAAAAATGGAGTTGAATCTTGAAGATTACAAAGAATAAAGAAGACTCAAGATCCATTATGTACCTCCTGTGTAAKTCAGGAGTAGATGCTGCAAACCAGTTTCCCCACAAAAATATATTTTTGAACAGAATTTCAAAATTTCTGAAGCATTCTTTGTACTGAGCTCTTCAGGGAGCTGCCTGGAGTCAGTGTTCAACATCTCAGAAGATGTTTTATCATCACGAGTCTCAAAAGCTCTCCTGCTGTCTGATATTATAAGCTGAAGTATTGAGACAGAAATTATACCTGTATCCCACAGGGCACAAAGTGCTTTGTGCAAGGGACATCCATAAGGGAAAGGCAGGGATGTGCCCTGGACTGTGYATCCCTTTCCAGTGAATTGCAAAGTGATTGCAGTGCAAGGGAACTTGGCTGACAACAAAGTCTGACACTTAGACAACAACCAAACCCAAAAGGGTATAATTTCTCTGCCTAATTTACCTTCAGCACATAAGAGAGCAATCCCTGCTGCATTGATCTCTCCTCACTCAAAGCCTTTTYTACCCTGTAACTGCAAGAACCTGAAGACATTAGATTATGATGGGACAAACTGTGATTTAAGGGGGATGATAGGCATTGTGTAACAGCTCGAGCTGCTTTACACAGACTTAAAATGTAGATACAAATATTCTGTGTGAGCTATTACTGTCATTGCCTGAGAACTCAGATTTGAGCTCTCTGACTAACTGAAAAGGTGTGTCTTTTTCATCCTCCTTGGTGGCCTCAGAAGCAAAGTAAATCACTGCACCTTTACCTTTTGTCAGATAACTAAATACCCTTTCTGATGGCATGAGCTGAGTGATCACAACTCTGCCAACATGGAGGAAAGGTGATTTGGAAAACTTTCTGTAAACAAGTTATACTGGGTATACTAGAAAATCTGGGGAGCTTGTGCACACAACTGTGTGAGAGCTAATCCTCAGAATGGTGACAAAAGGAAAGAACGAAAGCAAAAAGTAAACACAGGATTAAATGGAATTCTTTTCATATCAAAACAGGATACAGTCTAAGGAGATGAATTATTGACGTAATCCTGACATCACAGACACTGCAGTGATACAGTTTTTAATGTGAATTCTCACCCCAAGAGTTTTAAAGATTGGTGGATGTTTGGAGGCTCTCAGTAGTTTCTCTTTAGTTGTAAAATACGTTATGAAAGACAGATCCTGCCTACCTTTGAGCTCTGTTCCAGTTTGGAACACACAGACTGGACCTCATTTCCCTCTGAGCCCTGGTAAGTTTTTGTCAGCAAAGAATGATCCTTATTTGTGACAAAACATAAARAATCTGAACTGGAGGAGGCAAAATCCAGTGAGATTATGTGCAGTATACATGCAGGACTGGAAAGAGAACCCCATCTCTCTGCTCTGCAAAATTACCAAGGACACTGAGTAAAATTCCATTTCATTAGCCCTTTTTTTCACACAGCATTTCCTCCACTTCTGCCAGAATTCTTTATAATGAAATATAAAGAGARGAGGTCCATTACTGCACTGATTTTCCTGTATTTCCTTTCTGCCAAACCTGTCCTGGATATGTGACCACAATGAAATTTTGAGGCCAAGGCACTTTTTGGTGAGAGGGGTGTRTGTTTACACTTCATTTAGCAAAGACAGAATTCTGTCTGTACAACAGAGTGAGAGTGAATAATCCACTGCAGGAAGCACACAGTTACCATTTTTGTCTAAGGCATGATCATAATATTTAATGCTAGGCTATGAATAAATATTATAGATCTTTCCTAAATCCTGAAATGTAACAGGAGCAATTAGCATTGTACCATTTGCATGTTCAAAACCCACACTTGCTTTCTTGACAATCATGCTCCCTCTACCTTTTTTTGCCAAGGAGAAAAAAAAAWTCTTCCTTGGATTCCTTGTAGTTCCAGCTGTGCTGCCCTTTTCTCCTGTGACCCATGGCTCTGGTCACATCCTCCTGTCACAGGCAGTCATGCACAACAGTACCAATGCGTGTCCAGGAGCAATCAAGGATGTCTCCTCTGTCCTTCTCTTGGTTTTTTACCAATCACAGCTTCCCTTACAGTCCAATGCATATTTAATTTTGCTATGATTTATTCCTACTTAGTGTGGTAAGCACACCCATTAACTCCAAAGATTTCTGTGATTGCCTATAGATCATGAACACATTTTCAGGATGCTGTCAAAATATTTCAGCATCAGACTGTCATTGCAGATAGGAAGGCTGGCATTTTTAGCTCATCTTTCTCCCTTTTTTGCCTGTACTCCTGGTACAAGGATTCTTTCTTTCAAATTTGCTTTTTACAGGGCACGTTTCCAATACTGTTCAAAGCTGTGATTTGTGGTGCACTGTTGAGCTGGGGGCCAGTCACCAGTGGCATGCTCCAGGGGAAAATACTGGGGTCAATATGGTTTAATATCCTCATGAATGATCTGGAGGGTGGGACAGAGCATTCAGATGAYWGAGAACTGGGACAAATGCCTGATACRGCCTGTGTATCTCTGCAGGCTGGAGAAATGGGCAMACAGGAATGCCATGAAGTTTGAGAAAAGGACAYGTGAGTCCTCCACCTGGAGAAGAATCATCATGTTCTCCCAAGTGGGGGCTGACTGGATGGAGAGCAGATTTGCAGAGRAGGCCCYAGGGGTCCTGGTGAASAATAARCTGGGCATGACCCAGCAATGWGCCCTTGCACCAGAACATCTTGGGCTGCAGGAAGTGCTGCCAGCAGGCTGYSGGAGGTGATCCTTCTCCTCTGCTCCACAYTGATGRGACACWCCTGGAGAACTCTGTCCAGTTCTGAGCTCCCCAGAACAAGAGAATCATGAATTTAGTGGAGACAGTCAGTGGAAGGCCACTGAGATGCTGAAGGAACTGTAGCATCTCTCCTATGAGCAAAGTCTGGGAGAGCTGGGACTGTCCAGCCTGGAGAACAGAGGGCTCTGGGGAAATCCCACTGAGGTGCATGGATATCTGATGGGGGGGAGTGAGAAGGAGACAGACTCTTCTCAGTGGTGCTCAGAAGGACAAGCAACAACAGACATACATTGTTTATATCTAAACATTAGTAAAAACATTTTTATGATGAGGGTGGTCAAGCACTGGCACAGATTGCCAAGAGAGGTTATGAAATCTTGGTTCTTAGAGGTGTGCAGAAGCCAACAGAACAAGGACCTCAGCAAACTGCTCCAGCTGACACTGATTTGAGCAGAGAGCTTGACCTTGATCTCAGGATGTCCCTTCTCATTTAAATTCTTTTTAATCTCCTCCTACATTACCCATCATGAGGCCTATACTGCCTACCAGGGGCTTCAGCTAATTTCCAGTTTTCCTCTTCACCCTCCCAGTCACAGTTACCATTGAACATCCCACCAGTGCACCCTGCAGTGCAGCACTGTCCTGCATTACAGTCACAGATGCAGGACAGTGGTAGCAGCCCATCAAACCCCAAGGCAGATCATAGACTGGTGTCATCTTGAAATGTCTATTTTAATAGGATTATGGAGGAAGGAGTTTGTAAGTAAGAAATTTACAGATAAAAGGAAGTAGTTTTAGGAAAACAACCTACTAGTTCTGGAAGCTGATGTCCTGAAAAATCTTTAATATCTAATTTTCCTTCTTACTTTTTCTCATTTTTTTTCAGCCTGACAGTCATTATAAAAGGACATTGTCCTCTAAAAAAAAAAAAAAAAAAAAAAGAAATGCTCCAGAGTTTCCATTTAACAAATGCATGCTTTCCAAACACATTATTTCCTAAATTCTTCACTGAAACAACTTCAGCACATTCAGAACAGCACCTTCAGGATTCTAACAGGGAACTGAGAGCTGTAGAAAACCATGGAGTTAGACACACTACTGCAATCCCCAGCAGTATGGAGGATSTAGATTTTGTTGAAGTTCCCATAACCCATAAATTTACATTACTGGTTGGCTGAAGGATAAGATCTATGTAAGCTATTAGATAGTAACAAAATAACCGTTGTTTTTCCTCACAGAAATGGTAATTGGCTGACCACTGTGTAGGATTCTCCTCATGCAGATCCATACACTTATCCTTATGTGTCTGCAGCTCAAATAAACTGTCTGGTTGTGCTTCAGTGGAGGTTTCTGTTCCCTTAGGTGGAGAGGAGAACAGCAGATGTTTGTGGTTTTTTACTTGAAAAGCAAGTTGGGCTTTGCAAAGCAAAATTGAGAATTTTATTTTTAACTGAAGCCCACAGATATCACAGGATTCTGGGAAATCCCAGAATTTCTCAATCAGTAAGAAAAATATCTGTATTTTAAGTATATCAAAGATGGAATGACATGAAGCYCTGTCTCAAAAAGATAGAATGATTAATGGAAATGTCTGATCCTTTCTCCTTGAAGGTATTAACAAAGCAAATCATGTCTGACTAATCTCTAACACATGCCAGTGTTTGAAGAGTTAATTAACAAACATGGTGCAAGGAAGAATGGTACAGGGATTTAATACCACTCAGGGGCACTAAAAGAGGAAATAAAACAATTCTGCCTGTATAAGGAGACTGTATGGAACCCAGGCACAGCCCATATGGATTCTTACCCAAACCCCCACCAAAAATCACATTCCATCCACATMCAGGTAATTTTTCAGGAAATTACAGTGCTGTGTTTATATATTTATGTATTTTTGTCTTGTAAGGGTTTCTATTTTGTTCCAACACAACCCTTTTCTGTAATTCTCCAAACTGTGCAGGTGTTTACAATAACTATAAGAAGTTCCATAGAGTGTGAGGACAAATTGATCAGGTAAATTTCATTTTACACTTTTTAAGTAACTTCTGCCCCATCTCAGTCTCAATCTTATAAGTTTTACTTTATTCCTCCAGCTCTCTCTTCAACGTCCCTGTGCTTCTCTCCTTCATCTGCCATCATCTTAACTCTCACCTCATGATTACTGTGATTATCCTCTGGTCAGAGAATAAGTCTCAACATACCTATAGCAGAGTTGATGGTTGTTTTTTCCTTTCAAAATATGAACGAAACCAGACTATTTTTGAAAAAATACTGTTTCTAAAAATGTGTGTCTTTTTATGCATACTTTTTAATTTTTAAAATGAGGCAAAGCATCTGATTGACTGGGGAATAAAACCAGAACCACGGGATTTTCATTAAAAAGACATACCTTGAATTATTTTGAAAATATTTTGTAAGTGCCTTCAAAACTTGATAGATTTATGTTCAAATTGAAAAATAAAAAGCACTCAAATATGTATTTTAAAAATCTTAATACATCTCAACCAATCAGTCCTTTATATGGTGAAATGGCCAAAATTCCTACTAACTACAAGCAATATTTTGAAGAAAAAATTAAAATTACATTAGGAAAATTAAAGTTTCTCTGTTAGAAGACTGTTCTAGAAAACCATTCTGGAAAGGGACACAGACAACTGRATTGACAAAAGTGCAAGACAATCACAGTGAGTGGTTAATATGCAGTAGTAGAAAGGGGGAGAAAAGAGATACAAATATCCATCTGTAAATTTTTAGTTTTCACTTACTTTGTTTCAAATACTGCAGTCATGCCACCTGGTAAATTGTGTAATTGAGCACCAGTTTTTCTCCCAGGATGACAGAAGTTGTCATGTGGACAATACTTTCCTTCCTGACTTTGACGAGGATGGAAAGGAAGGAAGCTTCATTTAAATCATTACTTTTGTAAGATTGAATTCAGATTCAGTCTTTACCTAAATTCATACTCACATTTAGTTACTCTACCAGTTACACTGCCCTGGTAAATTGAAAATTCATGGGCTAYTTCTAGAGAATAATGGATTCACAGTTGGGTTGTTTTGGGTTAGAATGGAAATTAAAGATCACCTAATTCTACCCCTTCTGCAGGGACACCTTCCACWTGGCCAGGCTGCTGAAAGCCCCCTCCAGCCTGTSCTTGATCCTGTGAAAATGTTCATGTTTGCATATAGAAAACTTATTTTTGTCCCTCAACTATTCATTTCCCCATGCTCTATGTCATCTACTTCACCTTTAAATATGCTCTTTGTGAAYGACCTCCCATGTCTGCTTTCAGGAATATCTGCCACTCTTCCTATTCACAAAGTTCTCAAATTATGGAAATGTAAAACAGTTAGATAACAGCTCTTATGTTTTGAGTAGGCAGCCTAGGAAATAACAGACAAACAATTAAATCAATTAACTCTATTAAGCTCAAGAAAATTAGCATTTCTATAAATATTCTTAATGGAAAGTTAAAGATTAATTTTCAATATYATAGTCATTTTATTCAAGGATAGAGTAATGTTACTTCAGAATATTACCTGTGTTATAAACATTATAATATAAACTAATTATGTGTTTCTATGGAGAACACATCTGACCATAACAGATATCTGACTGTGGAATTTAAACAGATTCCAGTAGTACTGCTACCAAAATAATTCACTCCAGCAATGGGAGGAAATGAGTCATAATCAAAGAGAGAACTACAAGTAAAAATTCTTCAGATCCTGTTACTGGTGCTGATAATCTGTRTCATCTTCTGGAAATTCACTGAACTGGTTTTATTAATGATAAAGCAGAGATTWTGACACTTTCTTCACAGGGGAGTTGTGAGGATGCTTATGAAGTGCTCTGTATCTCCAGGAAGAAAGTCACTGCACAAGTACAAAGTACCAACAATTTCTTATCATTTCTACTATAAACAACTGATCTACTTGCTTATTTCTATAGGGCAGATGATTACTCATTTCTCCTTTACAGGATCTAAAGTAGCTGCTCTGTGAAACAACAGTAAAATTTAAATGTTAGAGACATTTTGAAGAGTATCAATATGGAAAAGGGTGGGGGAGGAGGCAGGGAGGGGACTGCCCCTGCCATCAAAGTATATCCTTTGCACATTCCTGGCACTACATCAAGGTTAAGTTAAAAGCAGCACTTGAAGGCAGTTGCATGTGGTAGATTGTACAACAAGGCTCATTAGCCAATGGTGAGTCTTATGTAAAGGTCTTTAATGTGGTACAATGGCATTTTTYWGCATCCTTTAAAAGGGAAAAAGTTAATAATGTGAAAGTTTTATTACTTTTATTCTTTTAAAGGAGTGCCTTTTTGTAGGGAAACATTGTGGCTAGTTAGAGCAAAAGCTCAGGGAATTTCCTTCACTCTGGGAAGGACTGCAATTATACAAGGGGAAGGGACCACAGCAGTAAACTGGCAACATACCAAGGTCTTAACCCCTGAGACAGGAGGTGGAGGAATAGGTGTTAGCAGTCTTACACAAGTCCTTAAAGCATAAACATATGGTAAATCCATTACCTAAACTACAAAGAATGGAGCCTTGCTAATAAACCTATTTACTAGGTTAAATAAATACAGAAAGTGTTTTAAAAAGGCGAGCTGTGTGACATTTTAAAAATCAAACATTTTTCACTTGTCAGRATTTGTTGTTGGGAATCTGTGAAACATGATGGCCCTTCCAACCCCATGGACACACACAGTCATGCTCTGCCCACTCACCCCAGCTCAGCACTCACTGCCACCACCTGAAACCAAGAGCATTCATTTCTGAGCTCCTGTGCCACTGCCTGCACAAACACAGTTCATCACCCAGCTTGCTGCTGGCACTCATCATGAAAAATAAAATGTAGGTAGGATTCAAGTGTATTTACCACCTTGTTGTCCAGCCCTGTGCTCCGTGGCATGTTTGATTTTATCCAGCAAAAACACCAGTTTAATYCCAGAAGTAAAAATATTGAGCAGGAAAAAAATACAGATCCAGTCTCTTTAGGAGTGGCATTCTGCCAGTAGCTTTGGCAACAGGGTGATTTGTGCATCACCCTCAGTACAAACATGTTATTAGATAGGTCATAAAGAGTACTGTAGCTCAGGAGAACTGTGTTTGATGTTACTTTACCAAATAGYTGCCATTCTTTGAGATGTAGGAATGGGATATCCAGGAACCCATTTTAAAGCTTCTCATAGTGATTTCATGGATTTGTAACAAAGGGGTGGCATTAATCTAAAGCCAGCTGAGGTCAGTGGGCTGATTCCCTGCCCAATCCCCTCCCTTGAAGGCAGGTGGTGTGGACACACAGCTGAGGTGGTGGTGTGGCAGCGTGACAATCAGGTGTCTCTGAGATGGGGTGGCTGCTCAGGGGCACTTCTCTCCTGCACAATTCATGTGAATTTGCACTCTCATTTACCAGCCTGTGAAAGRCAGTCCTTTTCTGCTGCTTGTAAGTGACATGCTTGTGTGAAATTTGTGTTGCATTAGATCCAAACAAAGTTTTAATCAGGAAAAAAAAGGGGGGGAAAAAAAGGTTTTAAAATTTCATATGCCTGTGGAAATTCAGTGACATTTGGTCATTAACTTGACTGAAATCCATCTAAGTGTATAGTCAAACACAAGCCACTTGTTCTCAAGCAGTGTTTATGGATAAGGAAGCAAGGTGGGAGATCTATTACTTTTGCCCATACTCCCCATCAAATCTCCCTCTGTAAATACAGAGTCAAACATTAATGATGACCCTCATCTGCTTCAGGTTCATTACTGGAATGCCTGTGCCTGCATGGAATGTCACTGACATCTAGCATGGAGCTGTAGTGCTAGCAGAGTGGAGAGTATCAGATTTAAAAGGACTGAATCATTATAATTTAAAAACATTTTATTATAGAAGATAGGTAACAAGCTGCAATTTAAATAAAGTGCTTCAAATTGTGTGGTTGTATTTCTGGTTTGATTTGGGAAAAAAGGTCAGTGTAAAGTTGCAGTTGTAACCATTAGTTATGTGATTTTAAAGAGTGGCAATATATAAATAGTTCCCTTGTGGTAATTTTGTTAGGAATATTCTATTGTTTAACAAATGCTGAGGGAAAATTATTTGGATTTGCAACAAAAACATATCAAAGAAGAGAACAATCTATAGATTATAAGGGTCATTCTTTAACAGTGCTSTTATTTGTAATGAACTCCTATCCAGCTGCTGATGTGACATTCTGTATTAACTGACAGCATCAGGATTGCACTGCACTCAAAAAGCTCCAGGCAAATRGAGAAATCAAGTGCTTTAACTAATGCCACTCCAGAACCATCTGAATATTTTACACATATGAGTACATCAGGAGCACTACATACACCAGCTGGTATTGGATAAAATATTCCTCTGCATTTTAAAGTTACTTCAACAGTGCAAAACAGAATAACATATTTAGATAAAACTTTGGAGMCATTTGGTACCTCAGAAAGTTTTTATTTCATTTTCTCTCCAATTTTCTCCTTGTTTTTTGGCAAAATTTGCCATATTTTTAGCCATCACAGATTTTTGATGAAAAAAACAATCACAAAAGCAACTCTGAAAGTGGATRCAGAATAAGGCAGATCTGTGTAGGGTGATCAGGGAACATCAGGAGTTCTACACATGCAGATGGCATAAAAGCTTCTAAAATAGAAAGGTATTATGCATGGTTTKCATATGACCATAGTAGCTAGCACAAGATATCAGCAAGATGTGGATCTGTGATATCTGTCTGGGATGGCAGCACTGCCTCTACTGTTTTCAGATGATCCTGAGCATACTTGTAGGAACTTAGGGCATTGATGGAAAGGGCACACAACCCCTTCTTTATATCACCTCTCCCTACAAATGTGCAYGGGGTGATAGGGGCCATTTGCTCATATAAAGCTGTCACTTTGTTGGGCACAAAAGGATGGGAACCCTCTGGCCAAACACAGACATTTGCACCTGAGTGACTCAGGTAATAAAATCGGGTGTGAATGACCCAGAGGTTAGGAAGGGGTGAATTCCTTGCTGCCAATGCCTGTCTCRGTGGACTATAAAAAGAGCCAGTGTGGGTAGCCCAGAGGTACCCACCWACCTCACAGAATTTTAAAGGTGTTACAAATCTTTCTTGGAGCACAGAAGAACAGACTGGGTTTTCCTGAAGTCTTATGGAAGCCTGAGTGTTATGAGAAATTAATCTCCTCTCCATCAAGAGGTGATCTGTCCACAGCAAAAGGATGCAGCAGAATCCCCTGCTTATCTCAAAGGACTGAAGCAAGCAGCAGAAGTTACACAGGGCTGGTGCTCATAGCTCAGGAAAGCCCTGCTGGGACAGACAGCCAAGCAAAAAACGGACCTACTTGTGCATTTAGTTTTGAGGTTGTTTGCAGGTTGGTACAACCACGCCTAAAATCACTGGTAGTACCTCTATGAACTAAATATCCCACACAGGAGTGCTATGATAATTTTATTGTTCTTATGCCCAGTAAGATGGAGCCAGATGCACATTACAAGGGGTCTCTTTCAGGCTCAGGCTGGGAAACCTGATAACAGTTTAGATGAGTGATATGCAAAATCCCCACATAACCACCTGGTCACACAGGAACTTGCAGTATACAACTAGGTGTTTAAATATTGCACAATAAACAAGTGTTGGATACAATCAGACATACTGGGAATGACTGGAACCCCAAAACTTTCTCCCCTCAGTAGAGTAACCTTATCCTTTGCTTGCAGAGCTAGCTCACKTCTATCTTCCTCTGCTTACATACAAAAGATGTAAAAGCCAGTCATCTCAGAGCCTCAGCAAGTTCTGCAGCCACTAAGCTCATGAGAAAGGCATGCAGCTCTGCTTCCTCTGGCTGTGCTTAAAATATCCATGAAATAGCTGCCTGCACTCTAAGAGACATCTTGTAAGACTTAGTTTGGCTTTTTGGAATTTAGCCTTCAGAGACATCTAAGCCAGAGCTGCAGGTAGRCATCTAAGCTCAAGATGAAATAGCAAACTTCACAGGCATTGCTCTTTCTTACAATTCTTGGATGCCTTGGCARTAATTCCACTGCCAGCAGAACAGCTGTTTCACAGGAGACTGTCCAGTTTAATGTATAATGTATAACATTTAATGTTTAATAATCCAGTGCTGGATATTCAAACCTATTTGCCTGCTCCTATTCAATGTACTTTGAACTCTGGTGTCTGAGTCTGGGTGGTCAATGACATTCCTGGAGCCAGCACCCGGGCCTCAGGAGGGACAGAAACAGGCCATGGCATGCCTGAAGGGATATTCTTAGGTGGTCACTCAGCTCTTTTCTTTCTCAAAGGCAAAAGTTCCATCACAGGAGCTCTGTGAGGCAAACTGGGCAGCAGCAGGAAGCCCAAAGCCCACACAGACAGAACTGTGAGGAACATAAGTGGCTTGAGCAAATTCCTTCTCTTTGCATGCACCTGGCTGCAGTGTGTTCCAAGCCACCACTCATCCCTAGCAGGGGTGGGGGCTCCCAGCAGCACAGGGGGCAACAGGAAATCCTCTTTCTTGTTAGGATTTTATACACAGCACTCAGAGGTACTGAGTTACTCAGGTGTCCAAATGTGGATATAAACCTGTCTATTCCTGGTGTCTTCACACAAGTGTGGGTGAAGGAAAAATCACATGCACCCAAATGTGTTTGAGGTTAACCTTAAACTTCTGCACTGCAGAAGGTGTTTGTTTATTTTTTCTCAGACTGTTTTCATAAGCATTTTCTTGTTGACTACCAGAATCTCTTTTTTTACAGTTTCTAAGGAAAAATTCAAAGCTCTCATCTCTTTGGATGCTGTGGTTGACAAATCACTGGAACCATCAGCCCTTGCTGCATGTAATTTTCTAGGGAAAAAAAAATCCAGCTTTTTTTTAAATACAGAATAAACTGTATTTAAAAGGATTATTTGTTTAAACAGTCCACATTTTTCAGAAGGAATTAYGATATTCATAAATTCAAATGTAGCTGTTTGTATGTTCTGAACAGTATATTCTCATTTTCTCAAGGCACCTGGGCTGCTATACATACTCAGTGGTACACAGCAGGTGCTAACGAAGAAGAAATGTTAATTTATTGTGAATTCAAGCAAAATAGCACAAGAAGAAGATCAGTTAGATTGTTTGACATTTCTGGGAGATTTTAGGGGTTTGGGATCATTTTTGTTTTCTGCAGTTACATCAGTCTAAAGTCTGACTACAAAGGAAATTTATGCTCAGTYTTCTTCCTTGTTTAACTCTGTTAGGGACAGTGAAATTAATGCACAGAATGTAATCATCCTCTCCTTTTTTTTCCAGTGAAAAAGAATATATGTAAGTCATAAAGAGAGCTGATGGTAAAGCTGACTGATTAGAACATATTTTAGTTATTAAAAAAAAAAAAAAAGAAAAAGGTAGAGCAACAMCTACAAAGCCTTGGTTCCTGCATTTCTTGCAAATACAAACTTGCTGTTTTCACTGGGCATTTCAGATGTGTGAGGAATTTATTATGGAACCCTTAAAACAAAGATTAGAATCATGCCTGTGGTGCCAGTTTAAAGCAAGGAAGCAGGCTCTGTCAGTCACAGGCTGTTAGAGGCACAGTCACTCTAAGGACACACAAGTTCTCCWCTGCAGGCGTTGGTGTCTAATGGGCAGAATTTCCTGCTCAATTACATTGTTATGCAAGAGTGGCAAACCAGATTTTGCTGTTACTGTTTCAAAACAAATATAGCTCTACATTTTACACCTTAGTCTGTTCCTGTGCTTGATTAAACACTTATAAATAGTTTCCCCATCYATCCTACAAATGCTTAGGGTTCAGAGACAGTGTCTGGTTCACAGCACAGGCAACTGGAATGGAACCGAGACACARAATTCAAGCAGGCTCTGTAACATGGGAAATGCAGAGGAATGAGGTCAGGAGTTTGACTTCTGGGTTCATTGTTTCATGTTGTTACTCAAACATTGCACCAGACTGCTCTGTAATTCAGGCAGAAGAGACTCTTGAGATTGATTTTGGTTTTATAGCCTGAGAATTTGCTGAAAACCAAGTCCTGCTCCTAGGAGGAACTGAACAGGTGATGTAGCAGGAACAAGTCTTAAGCTTCTAACTGGCATGGAAGAGAAAGTAATAGCATGCACTACTCATAGCTTTCTAACAAGAAGAATTAAAGCMATTGCATCTTCATTATCTTTTTACAAATGATCATCAAGATAGCAATGATCAGGTTTCCAGAGAAACTGCTGACTCCAAAAAGAGAAGTTGGTGTTGTAATTTTACCTGTYTCAGCTATTCATTGATGGTCATATCCACGAGTACAAATTATTTCCAAAGGCCTAGACTTCCAGATTTGGCAATCAATTTTTTGGTGTTTTCTTGCTAGAAATTTGGAAGAATCCATTCTTAGGGGTGCTGAACAGCTGCTGTCYCTACTGATTATTCAATAAAGTCTTTTTTGATTCAATTGAAGATGAGGTTTTTGTTCCCTTTCCTCAGGTGCAGCTCTGGAGAGTGACCACCTCCTAACTCAGACTCAAGTGAACCATCCCTGCCTCACAGCTGCAATTCTCCTTGAATTTTAGCATGAATCTTTCCCTTGCTCTTTCAGTCTGCTAAAACTGAGTCCAAGAACKGAATGTAATAAGATTAAGACTGTATAATAAATAATATACCAGAGTTTTATGACACAAAAGAGTATTACAAATATAATTTACTACRAGACATGTAATTTGATATTGGAAATAAATGTACAATAAATTCTCTGTGCATATTGGGACCTATGTGTATTCCTTATAAAATGCCAGCAATTAAAATGAAAAGACAACATGCATAGCAGCTTGATGGGGGTTTTTTCTAGTAAGTTGGATTAAAATAAGTAGAATGTATTTGGCAAAGAAAAGCTAACCAGCTTTAGGAGACTCTATAATCCAATTGCTAATAGATGATTTGTGATTGTTTTCTTGGCATTCCAGAAAATACATAAACAGCTTCCTGTGTAGACTAAGAGTGAAAAGGGAAATGAATGTATATTACAGCAATATGTGGAAAACTACAAATGATTTTACCAAGGGGAAAACCTTGGRACTACTCTGTTATTACTGAGACTAAACTTCCATCTACTGCAGAATGAAGCTCTTACTCAGTAAGCATCACAAGAGATGACCAGGAGGATCTTATATGATTAGGGTTTGCTATTGCACTCCTGTTAATTAAGTGGATTTTTCCATCAGAAAGGTGTTGCAGTAAAATTCACATTTCCAAGTGCTTTTCTGATAAATGCTCCATAGAACTTTTTGTGCCTGTATAACAAGTAGTGATAAATTCACAAGTGAGAAAAACCYACCACCTACTGTTACAAAAGAAAAGTGGGAGAGAGAGATAATATGGGGTGACTGATGAGAAGAGGACAGGTGGACTCTGATGTTCAGGGTCCTGTTCCCACTGACAGAAGCAGAGTAYGAGGTCTTGTTGGTCACTGGTCTGAACAGCATGAGATTTCTCATATTCCTATGGAATACATCAGACATGAT
Organism: Alauda arvensis; assembly: GCA_902810485.1. Lineage (NCBI taxonomy): Eukaryota > Metazoa > Chordata > Aves > Passeriformes > Alaudidae > Alauda > Alauda arvensis. The sequence goes on along the minus strand of CADDXX010000077.1, from coordinate 2,018,715 downwards.
TGGTGGATAGCAAGAAGGTTTAACACGGTTAGTGACCATGTCAAGGGATGAATGTGTAAAGTTTAATAAGGTATTTGTGGCACTAAGATTATTTACTGCTTCTGCTTTTCTATGGAGCAATCTGTGCCTACAAAAACATGCAGACTGCATGAACAAGAAGACTGTATTTGAGATATGGAAGATTACACTACTGGAGCACCAGCAATTTAAAACAGATTAATTTTCAGTGATTCAGTCATCTGAATGGATTATTTTTTCACTCTTCTACCAGCAGTTCATGATCTCAGAAAATCTGAAGAATCTGGGAAAGAGCAATGACAAGAGCTCCTTAGACCTACATGGAGCAATTGCAAGGGAAATCTTTCTCAGCATCTTGCTCTCCAGTCCTATTTCAGTAACTAGACCCTGAAACTCCGTTAACAAGCTCATAATTGAGTCATAATTTCATTATGATATATCAGACTTAAGTGACAGTTCCTGGAAAGTACTGGCTGTTTGAAAAACTTTCTCCTACAGAGTAATTCAGAGCCATTAGACAATGATTTCAGTGGTTCCCTCGCAGTTTGAACCCGCCACTTGAACAGAAGTCACAGAGGTCCTGAAACACTCTGAAACACTCTTGAAACAGTCTGAACACCCTGAAATGAGCTCTCCAGGTCCCAGTGTGTCCTCTAAAGCATCATCTGCAGCAGGAAGACACCTACATGTGGCAGCCAGCAAACATCAGCAGGTACATTCTTGTTTCCACTTTCCCTGTTTTTTGGCATGTTCAGCATTCGAGTTCCATCTCTAAGAAACAACCTTCTGCTGCCCAGGGTCACCAGAAGCAATGAGGACCTTTGCTACAAGCTCAATACTACATTTCAACACCTTCATGTCTTTTGTTCAGATGGCAGTGCAGGAATAGATGACATCCCMCTGCACTGGATTCAGTGTAATCCTTAGAAATCATGGAGACATGGAGCCCTGGGGCACCAGTGCTATTACTGCTCACTAACAGTGCTTGAGAGAATACAGAGTACTGGGACAGAAACACCCTACATCCACACACAATCGTAACTTCTTTTTGTTGAAAGCCTGTCTTAATTTTCACATTGAAGATATCCCAACACCTCAAATAAATTAATTTATATCAGCAACTTACATTTTCTGGTTTTTATCTTCATTTGACCTTTGTTTCTGGGCTTGAGAAAAATACTAGGCAAAAGGAGGGTATTTTAGAARMTGCCTTATGTGCATAGGGTGAGYTGCTTTGTATTTTATAGGTGATATGCAGTCCCTCTATTAGATTTCTATTGGGGGATGAGAAAATATAAATATATTTATTTTACAATAATCTGWGTAGAAGCCATCTGCTTACAGCCATAGCCATACTTATAAACAAAGTGCATTTTCTAATTGTACATTTTTTCTTTCCATATCTAYGAATTCCAAGAAATACATAGGGATTATATATTTAATATATATAATATGCATATCTATATTATATATAATGCATAGTTTACACTTCAAAAACCTTTTCTGCTGAAGTTAGCACACTAATACTCAGCAAAAGAATAGAAGAGTGGAACAGTTCTAAATAAGTATAAGAATTAATCAGTGAAAGAGTTTAATATCATTTACACTCAGATAAGCTAACATAATGAAATGTTCCTATCCTGGTATCTAGACCAGCCATGATTAAAAGGCTTTAACCAGTCCTTACCAGTTTTATYGAGTGCTTAAAATTTTAGCTTGTCTCCCATAGAAAGTATCAAATATTTTTTCTGTGATTACTCAGTTGTAGTTATTAATTGTTTATATAATTGCAATTGTAAATGGAATGCTTCACTGATTCAGTAATTAGGGAGTCTGAATTTGAAATAATTTATTAGGTCTTAATTTATGTGCTGTGAAATCTGTTAGATCATTTGCTAGTCAGTATGTTGTCTAGAATAAAGGCATTTCTACAAAGGGATTTTAGGGTGAGGGTCACCAGTATAATCAGAAACATACTCAGTCTGGCCTCCAGCTAAAGATTATATGCTTTTAAGTGTATTTCTGTTTTGCAAAATGGCCTTTTGAAGACTTAGCCATTTCAACAAAATTCCTTTTTTCTATATAAAAAGAGAAAAAGCAATTATTTTGCACTGCTGTTTGACTTYCCACCACCACCACCCTGTCCCCTAGATATAGATGACCCAGCTGATCAAGTGTGAGAAGTACACAGTTCTCTGCACTGACCTGTCTGAACTTCTGGAATGAAATCTTCAAAGTTAGAAGCRAAAGCTGGCATGAAGACTAAGCAGGGATTTGATTAAAGATTTGGAGTTACCCACACAATAAATTGAACYAAGCTAATTTTTGTCAGGTACAAAGGCACACTTATGTTTTCCACAATGTATGGAAGGAAGTGACATCAGTTGGCTTTCAGTGCTAATTTATTGTGTTCATCCATGCACTTATTATAATAGAGGATTTGTCAGTATGTTCACATAAGAAAAAAACCAAAGAAACCAGCCAGGACTGGGGCTTTTTTGTTGTCAAGCTCAGCTGYTACAAATGATATTTGACTGAAGCCTCAAAGCTTGTCTGCTTGTACACGATGCTCCCAAATTGAAACCTTACACTTTGAATGTCTTTGGAAATGTGCATGTAGAGGGGTTTAAGGAATAACATGGGGCTGCTGAATATATTGCTTTGGGCAGGATTTATCTAACAAAATATGTGTGTCTATACATCAATACAGACATATCCAGCTGTCTATATTGTAGACTGATGTAGATGTCCATATGCAGATGTCAGTRTTTCAATTAATCACAGGCTCTAAATAACCAAAGAAGAGGAGTGTGATTCATTTTAGTCCAAAGACATCAACTAGAAAGTCAGATGTCATAGGCACACCCAAGAGTGCCTGTAAGAAGGGAATGAAAGGTGACCGAGTTGCAGCAATATAAAGTGAAGTGAAATTAATTTCATAGGTATGGCCTGTAGTTTGATGCTTTGAAGAGGCTTCTTTTATCTAAGGGATCGTCTATTTAGATTTTTTTTCCTCAATTGTTATTAAATTTTCATAGTCAAGGAACATATTTACGAGTAATCTCAGATATAAATATATTGCCTCTGGACAAAGATGTAAATTACCATAGTTGGATCTATGGCCCTGGTCAAGAAATTTCAGCTTCATTGTCTTCAGTGAAAATAAATTTAAAATACAAAACAGACAAAAGTCTGAGCCTTTCACTCCTCTTTTATTTTTCTTTCCAAACCTAACTCTTCACATAGTTACAGTCATGACCTATTCAACCTTCCTTTATAGTGTGCATTCAGCAGAAACTCCTAATGAACGACTCCCCACGAATATCAATGGTTTAATAAACAGGAGTGATAAGCAGATTATTTTTTCAATCAGAAGTTTTTTTCTGGAGCCTGGAGAAAGTTAAAATAAGTGGAGTGGGTTATTAGGAAAAGGAAGAAAATGTGCACATTGGAAATAGAGCAGGGTAAAACACAGAGAAGAAACACAAGTAGTAAACATATGAAGAATAATTTTAAATGGGAAACATAAAGAATATGGAAACACATTTAACTTAATTTTATTTGTGCAATCYTTTAAAATTTCCCTCAGATGCAATTGAACTATTAATAGGATCTGCTGAAACCAGTGGGATAATAATGAAGGGCAGATTTTCTCTCTTAAATTAAATGAGATGGTTATAGTGTCAGTATAATCTGCAATCAGCGAACTTTTCTGGTCTAGGAGCTCTAAGATACGTTCCTAAAAAGATCTCTGAGAAGGCAGGCACAGGAAAGACATTAATAAGTACAAAGACAACTGTTCTTCATTTAATCAGATTCCAAAAACTTCCTTTATTAGAACAACTAAAGCAAACCAGAAAAAATCATTGTGTTGGAAGCAGTTGTCAGAAATGGCCTTTAGGAGCTCATGATTCACAGATGAATTTTATGCCATAATTTCATAAGTAACTCCTTAAAGATTCATCACTGGTTCTTTTGCCAATACATCTCATTTAATGTTACCTTCTTTAATGATATCTAAGCAAAGTTGCCTGTGCAATGTCAAAAGCCAAAGTAACAGTGTGGACTTCCTCAGGACCAACAAATTGCTTATCAGGAGACAAAAATCATGATTATTTCTCTCACATGGTTGCTTTTATTCCCTGCTTGGCTTGCTGCTTCCTGCACTGTTACTACATTACCTGGATTCCCCAGGGTTTTCCAACTCAGCCAGTAATCCTGGCCCAGGAGGAGGAGGAGGAGGGAGTGTTACATTTCTGCGAGTCTTTGCAGTTTGTTGCCACCGAGTGAATTGGAACAATTTGGCTTTGAGGAAGTGATTTATACACACACATCCATCACATATAACCTGCTCTGCTCTGTTAACTCTCTGTTTGATCTCTGGAGGGTTCAGTGGATTAGGGAGGGTCYTCACACAGAGGTTTCATTAACAACCAATCGCTTAACCTGGCGTGACTCCTGTTTGTGCATTTGGACGCTTTAAAGTGGGAAGAATAGGAGGAAAAAATTGTTAATTGGGATCATTATTTACCAGTCCAGGAAACACCAATCATGCTGTTAGAGAGAATATGCTTCCCATTTCCTTGATTTTATGTTTTAGGCAGYGTAGACAACAGATTCGAGGTTTACAATTTAAGCCATTCAAAAATGGTGATCACAATATGTGAATTCTGGCAGCACAAAGTACATCAGYAACCAAAGAGCATGAATTTAATTAAATTCATTATTTAATTACATATCCAGCCMTAAGCTAGAAACTGGAACATTACAATCCAGTTTAATGAGATAGTAAAKGCAGGCCAAGCAGTCACACTTTTTAAATATTCCAGAGTAATGGGTCTCTGGTTACTGTCACCTGTTTGTCTGTTCAGAGTGGGGGGAGGAATTTGATCAAGTCAAAGAGTTGATACCATTATAAAACAAAGTTAAAGAACAAAGTCAGAATCGAAGAACAATATGACTATTCTTGTTTTTGGTGGGGAATTTGGAGATATTAGCAGCACACAGTTTTGGAAAACATCATCCAGAGCTGCAGCAGGGAGTTCCCATGCAAACACAGTGCACTGTGCCTCTGCACTCTCTTACAGAAAAGGGATATTCTGCTAATGAAGGATTAAATTTAGTACTTTATTATGTCCTYATAAACCAAATGACTGGTTTTAAAYCAGCAAAGTGCTCATCACACTTTTACAGTTAACAAACTAGTGAAAGCATATGAAAATTGCTAATTTTTTGTTGAACTCAAGAACATGAAAGAAAATAGGTATCAGTAATTTTTGGGAAATATGTGGAAAAMGTTGGCAGGTCAACTGTCAGGGTTTATTAGTGGCAATTATGGCAGCAAGACAAAAATTTGGCAATGATTATTAATATTTATTTCAATAACAAACTATAAAGGGCATTGTTACATTCTGTCATAGTATTCAAATGCTTAAATATTATATAATAATATAATATATATAATATATTATATAATATATATTAATATATATAATATATATATTAATATATATAATATATATTAATATATATAATATATTATATAATATATAATTATATATATAATATATAATAATTATATAATAATAACAGTGGTCCAATATATCCTAAATTCTGCCTATCCCATGCTCTCTAATCCCTCCCCCTGCAGATGTCCAGAAAAACAGATGTGGTCTGTAACATGCCCTGATATTTAAATGATAACAGACTATTGAGTACAAAGCTTTGGAAATTTACTCTCYTTCGTATTAAGGTTACAATTCAAGCCTCAGTGACATTTGCAAAGGTGGTGATAACACAAGAAAGAGAGTGGAGAGAAAGTCTAGATTTAGTACTTCATCGATAAAAAGCAGCAACCTTAAATATATAAAGAATTTTATTGCTAGTCTGATGCTTTTCCTGTAGAATTGTTTCCTGTGTTTCCTTTACCTTTCATTACCTTTCTTTTTAAGCTTTCTCAAGAAAGTCTCACCGTCASTTTCCCAAAATGAGCAGTCTCTTTCCCATGATGGTGAGGGTATGAGCACAGCTATAGGATTATATGATTAAACTAAAGGCTCTCCTAATCCAATAGAAAACAGACAATTTTTGTATCCATCACAATGTTTTTGTTAGCATTTACAATTACATAAATATATGTTTATTATCTATATGCAGATAGCCATACCTAGATATAACACTATACATCCTTACATTCTTTAAATCATTTTGAATTTTCCTCTGTTTTCTATAGTGATGAATTCCACAATGCCAGCAGCAACTTTTAGAACCCCCCTTCCCCTTTAACACCATAACATTCCACCACTGTTCCTCTGATTTTTATCTGTCTCACASATTATCTGTTGTCCTGTATTACAGATAAAGCAAAGCTCCTGTACCCAGGGCTGACTCTACCAGCTCACTACCTGGGACAAGAAGCTTTATCTGTTAGTACAACACAGAATGACAAGCTGCAAGTTCATTTCACTTTTAGTGAAAGTAATTTTATTCCTGTGTTAGGAGATATGGAAAGAAAAAGGTTGCGATTTATGATTTCTGCATTTAATTTATATGTCTTTTACATATTTGTGGGAGATGAATAACATGTAAGCAGTGGGAGATTAAAATCTTAAAAAGTGGCTTTTACAGTTTTGTAAAAGTAGTGTATATTCCCATATAGGGTCTTTCCCTGGTAATACTTTTGAGTTGATGAAAATCACTGAATACAGTATTTGTTTGTCTGTTTGTTTGTTTGCTGTACTGAAGTCAAGCTTTCCTTGATGATTAACATGARCAGAAGCCTTTGGATATTTTATTGTCAGAATAAGGAATGTCTCCTCTGATCTCTCCTGTAACTGATTTTAGATCTAGCCCCTCAGGAAACAGAAAGTACATAGTAATGAAATATTGGAGATTATTTTCATCATGAWGTTACCAAGCCAGAGATTGATTTCTGGTCATGCATTTCTGGTAAAACATGAATAATAAATCTTTTATCACCTGTTTTAACCTGACATTTCACAGTGGTTTATACAAGGATTACCATCAGATGTTGAGCATTAGGATGCATTGGCTTCTTAGGTTTACCTTTAACTGAATGTGCCTCCAGTCTGAACAAAAAGGGGCTGGTGTGAAATACTGAAAAGCAGCTGTTAATCCAGCTGGGCAGAAGTACCCAACAGAGAGAGAAATGTACTGCCACAAAGAGATAAAGGACGCACATAATCTTCTGTCTGCAGCTAGGTACACTCACCATGGACTTTTAAGATACAGACAACATCCATTTTCTGTAAAAGGAGGTATAAGATTTTCCTTTTGTTGTTTGCCAAATGGACACCCACCTTCACCCACAGCCAGCTCACACTGCGTTGAMTCGGGGATTGATGCAGAGATGGAAACAATCAAGGGGAGCTGCAAACACCACAGCCCATTTCAAAAGCATTCCTTTTCCAGGCCATCAGCTGCAGCAACAGCACAGGAAGCCTTCCCTGAATTTACCACTACTGAGCAGCAATTTGATGGTGTTTATGCATGGCAGGACCCCACCAGCGAGGAGACCCGCAGCTCTGGAGCACCAGAAGTGACGTTCAGAGAGAGGGTACAATTGACAATGGAGCTGTTCATGGCACCAGGRCTGTGAGCCCATCAAACATCCCCTCTATCATGTTTATTGCTCTTTATTCAGCTTTAAAGAGGCTTTTTTCATCCTGCACAATTTAACTGATATATATGCTTTTCTGCTATTTTTCTTGTTCAGCAAATGAACATCGGGTTTGACAGACATCAGTGGGTCTAAGGGTTCATGGGTTACATTTATCTTAAAACAATGCTACAAGGCTTATCCAGTGCTTCAGCACAGACTGTCAAACATGTTTGCCCTCCCCATTACASTAACTAAAGCTGTTGTGTCACTGGGCTCTTCATGTCCCCTTTTCAGCTCTGCTAAGGGTCCCTTATCTTACACTTTCACAGCATAATATCTGATGCTGAAACCATACAGAGAGAGAAGTCTTTGGCCTCCAGGTGAGCCTGTAACACCATAAAGATAATGTTTACCTCAAATCTCACCCTCTTTCACTTGTGTGCTCTGCCAATGCAGCTCTAGTCCTGGATTTTACAGTGATTGCCACGGTGAATAGACATCAAACACAGAAACAGGGCTTTGCTTGATCCTGTGAAAAAGCAAGGTGGGCAATCTGAAAACCATTATTAAAAGATTAGGATCCACAAACAAAAAAAAAATCTCAATAGCAGTAGTGAAAACACAGAAGAATTTTCCAAGGATTTCCAAAATGCAYTAATGAATGAAGTTTCCCTGCATGTTCAGTTGATGATGATGTCAAAATATTTTCCATTTTAACAGTAACTCAGAAAGGTACTAAAAAGCAGCTCCTAAATGTAGAGTTTGAAGTATCCAAATAACTTACTTTAAAGGTTTCAGAGACAGCTGGTGAAGGAACCCTTTGGATCATTAATGCTTATTTTCAGTACATCATGAAACAATAGAGAAATTGAGGGTATTTTAAAAGGGCTAATAAGACAACCTGGGTAATTATAGGCCTGTCACACTGACATTGATCCTAAGCAAAAGGGCTGGCTGSTTCTGGACTTGATTAATAAATTAAAGGAGGAAAATGTAATTAATGCCAATCAACATGGGTTTGCATCAAGCTAAACTGGTAGGTTTTATGATGAAATTACAAGTTTACTTAAAAATAGAATCATAGAGAAATAAGATATTTAGGTCTCTTTACAGTGTTGATTTGGCRTTGCCTTATTTATCTATTCATTTCTTAAATAAGAAACTATGCTGACAAAAATATAGCATAGCTAATATCAGTAAAATTATGTGRCTGACAGGTCTCCAAACAGCTGCAAATGGACTTAGAGCATTGAGAATGTAGGGGGGTTTTGGATCCCCACAAGTTATTTGTCTCAAAAAACAGAAAAAAAGCCCAGAGTGGTACAAGCCACCTCATGACCCAACCATAAACAAGTACTTTGATCCTAAATATGGCCTCATATATAGTATTACCTCTGAGAATAATCACTGCTTCTAGGTTATAACCTCTAACAAACTCTGGAAGAAAAAAGRAAGGGAAAGAAAGAGAGACAGAAGTATCAARTTTTCAGCATGGTTCCCTRCTTTAAAGGCCAAATACCAACACTGGGCACAGAAGGAAGGGAGATTGCATTACCTCTGTGCTTGGAAATTGTGCTGCTGAATTTGGTACTTGAGCACTCAGTAMAATAACTTTTGTCAAAGAAATTAAAGACATATTCCTTAAGTAATTCTTTTAGGACAACATTTCATTATAGAGAGCTTTTCAGTCCAGATGAAGTTTCCATTTCTATGATCTTAGGCTAGAAAGGTTAGACCAGCTATTAGATAAAGCTCAAAAAAAAAACTTAGAATAACTTATTGTTTATGGATTCTTTCCTTTCCTCTCTGGCCTATCCCTTAGACCAATGAACCAATGCACAGYTGTGCTGGGAGGAGAACATATTCTCTCCCAAAACTAGTTTAAAGCTGATTAGGTGGTGTAATCTCTTGTGACATGGGAGAAAAGGATTTTAAAGCTCACAGGCAGAAGAGAGAATGTGCTTYTCATTCTTCTGTACCTCGGGTAATGCTCTAACCACCCATCTACAGGGCAAAAGCTGTCACTGGTGATGATACCACTTTTTGGATGAGAAAGGAAAGAATGTTGCTACATTTGATGTGGAATATCTGAGAATGCCCCCAATCAGCCATGTTCTAAAAGTATTTGCAGKCAATTTAGACAGAGAAAGCAGAAATATTTAGCTTCTGGTCCTTGAATATGCTCTGAACAGATCCCAGCTTCTCCCCTGTCCTATTGATCCACTTTTGGTTTATTTCTGAAGGAAGACTTCAGGCTCCTGGAATCTGTGCTGTTCAGTGAGGAAATTATTTGCAGAACTGAGACAACTTTGGGCTAAGCATCTGAAAAATAATTTTCAGGACATCAGAAATTCAACTTCAAAATCAAGATRCACTTCACTGCTATTCTAGATCTTGTTCAGAATCCCTTCTGTGCCATCATGGGTGTAAAATTTTACATTGTAATCAATTCAAAAATGCACTTGGAAGAAGAAAATGGAATAAACCCATGTTTATTCTTTTCATACAGATTTGAACATTGTCCTCTCTGATTTTCATGATTTTCAAAAAAGGGAGCATATCATAAAATAAATGTGAATTAGTGCAATGATCTGTAATTTTTTGCATCATTACATAAATACACTCATATYCAGTAGGTAACTTCCTCTAAATCTGAAAATGAAAATTTTAAATCTATATTTTCACTTTTTGCTTTTAAAAAAAAATTAAACTTCACAAACAGAACTTTACATMTAGTTCTTCCTACATCAGTGCAAGTTTAGACAGAGCAGACAATCCAGTAGCACTGAGCAGGGATCTTGAAAATCCTGAAGAATATTGCATAGACCAGAGTTTCCTACCTGAGCATCACAATTCTTTGCTTTAACATTTTAGTTAGACCCTTAGCTTTATTTAAATGGGKTTTTTTTGATTGCATCTATAAAATATTGAAGTTTAATACATACAGCATCATTATCCTACATTGTGAAAAGCATAAAAGCATATGAAAGTAATAGATTCCTTGACACACAAGAGGATTAATGTGTGTGAAGTGAATTTTTCTGTGGTCTATGAACTCACATTTCATGGAGRCACCAAMTTTATAGATGGAGAAAATCCCTCATCCAGTTTGAACTTCRCAGAAACTTAACATAGAAACATGAGAGATGTTTGAATGTGCTCTTTGAATCACCTTTGCAAATTAAATTTCAAAATGGGGATCATTACAGAGTATAGCTGCAGGAGTCATTATTTTTTAAATAAGGCTCTACAATTTTATTTAGCACATGAGAGTTTGGTATTCTCTCTGTTGCTTCAGAAAGCTAAGTTGCATTGCATGTTACAGAAAAAAGCTTTTTTAAAAATTGTTTAGCAATATAGCAATGTAAGCTAAAAGATGACCATTTTTGTCATCAGCAAATCGGTATCTTCTAGACTTGTATAACTCAAAACTTCCACAAAAAATGTGCTGCTAAGAGCACAAACATTTAAAATACATTTCATTAACATCTTTCAGTAAATCTTCTATATTTGTAGATAAAACCAGAGCACATAGAAGCATTATCACACAGTCCTTTTGGGGTACCTCCATGGTCCTGATGCCACCTGTCTATAAGGCACAGTGRCACACAAAGACTTCTTGAAACATGACCATCCAGACTGCTTCTCACTTTTTGAAACTGATTTTTGAATAGTTATTTCCAGTTTTTTGTCTGGTACTTATGTAGAAAGTCAGCTGGATTCCAACAGTCRTGTTGTTCCACTGCTGTCTTTCAGCAAGAGTAGGGTTTTATTTGCCTACAAATCCTTAGCTAAGTATATTCCTTAGTTGATTTTGATCAAATAAAATGACATCAAAGGAATGCTGATGCAAACTAAACTATCCAAAGGCAATTTTTGAAATTTTCAATTTTGAAAACATTTGCAAAAATATATGGGTATAATTAAAACTCACATCCAGTACAACAGCAGAAAATGATGCCCAAAGAAGAGCAGGGGCTTTAATTCTCTGCAAGGGTCCCTCTCACAGACAGGCTGCAATGTCATCCCCAGCTGACACATGGGAGCAGTCAAGCATGTCTGGGAGTCTTAGTGGCAATGAAACTCAGAGGCTGCAAAATCCCACTCTTCTTAATGGTGTGTCAATGCTCACTTTGTTAATAAAAATCAGCATTCCCTCATATTCACCCAGCCTGTCCAGGAGAAGTTGTTCAGCACGAAGCATGGCTGGTCCTGGTCAGACCCATCCAGGCTGACCTCTTGTTCCTGCTCTGTCAGGCTGGATACACAACAAAACAMCACTTGCTCACTCTGCCCTCAACTGCTACCTTTGAACTAGAGAATAAAGGAAAAGCAATAGCTGGAAGAGACTTTTTATAGGGATGTGTACTGTGGGACCAAGGAAAATGGCATTAAACCGAAAGAGGGAAGGTKTAGATTACATATCAGGAAAAAATTCTTCATKGTGAGWGTGGCAAGGCACTGGAACAGGCTGCCCAGAGAAGTTGTGGATGCCCCATCCCTGACAGTGTTCAAGGCCAGGCTGGAGGCCTGAGCAACCTGSTCTAGTGGAAGGTGTCCCAGGGCAGGGCATTAGATCTAGATGATGTTTAAGGTTCCTTCCAACCCAAATCTTTCTATGAATCTGTGAAAGTATGCAAAACAGAAAATAAGTAAATCAACCTTGCAACCTTTTTCTAGACCTTTACAAACTGTGCCAATCTTTGTTATAAGAGAAAGTATAAACCAAAATGTAGTCCCCAGCCTAGTCCTTCTTTGGCTCTGTGACAGACCAGTCCTTAGCACAAGAGGGAATTTAGTGAGTCTTTCAAACAGCAAAACCACACACAGAGGCAGCCAACTAACCTGCAATTTAGGTATTCCCATAAGTTCTTGTCAGTGTGCACAAGTAGTGTTATCACCTATAATTGACTAAAGGACTTCAATTATGCTGGTAAATTTAGCAATAATTACACATCTTTGCCACCATTCAGGAATTACCTCTCAGGGCATGGAATCTGTTTATACTCACTTCCAACACATTCAGCCTTCACGTGTTTGCTCAGCTACAGGGGCTCAACCAACCATAAYGATCTCATTCATTACATCAAGTGCTGTTCTCCAGGAAACAGTATCTTGAACCACACCTTGGTTTCTCAAAGAAACCAGTGTGTCTAAAGGACAATTTATTTGGCAYAGAAAGAAAAGCACCTTTATTCTCCTGACACAGCAGAATTTACAGGAAAAAAAAATTTCCAGTGGCATAGGAAATGGGTTTTGTGGTGGATAGAGTGGATACTCAGAGAAATGCAGGATCATCTTAAACTTGTTCCTTTCTTCATTATGCTCATTGTTTCCCAACATCAATTTTACTGTTTGCTCCTTCAAAAGAACGTTCGTGAGCCCCAGAGCTCAYATRATTCCCTTCTGGRGGAGYAGTGAGGAAAATGAGCCATTCTTGACAGGTATCAGAAAGCATCACTTTAGGAAAGCTCTCATCTACCACAGTGGCAAAACAAGAGCTTTGGAAGAATAAAGCAGACTGTGCCATGGGATTCACCATTTGTCCCCCAGTCAAATGTAGAATTGTTTGCAGTACTATTCCACTGCTGCTCTTAATTTTGCCTCTTCTTAGGTCTTGTGCTAGCAAGAATTCTGGGGAGAATGCTGACCTGTTGTACCCTCCTGCCTTACCTGGCAAACCACAGGTAAGGGAAAGCAATAACACAGCACCTGGCACAGGCAGGTGAACCAAGAATGTGATGCAGCRTGCAAAGGGAAGGCTGAAATAGGTTCAGTTCCTAAAAAAAGACAGTGCTTACTCATGACAAACAGATGGTGTAAGCAGAACTCCAGGTAAAGCCTTTCCACATCACTGTATCAGACCAAGCCCTGGGTGGGCTATCCTTGCCCACTGCTATCTTCCCCCTCCAGTTTTTTTTTCTTGTTAAAGGAACAGATGAAATTATTAAAACTAAGGCAAATTCCTGACATTGGTCCTATGAAATGATACATATACACTACTTTTTYATGTAAAAACTTTGCAGACTAAAACCTTATGAAGTCTGAATGGCAAACAAAACAAAGTACTTGATGCTGACACAACAAAAACCCCCCATCTAACAATATAACTAAGATAAGCCAACAACACATGTAATACTGGAAATTGTTTCTCATAGCAGCAGCACCTCTGGAAATTAGCTCTTTCTTTAAAACTTTCTTTCTCCACACTTGTTGGGAGTGCTGTGGCTGCTCTCTTAGGAAACAACCACCTCTGCAAGACCTAATTTCTGTCTGACAGTCAATTAGTTTAATGCAGGAAATAGTTTAGTGGAATTGGGGATTTCTTCTTCAAATAAATGAGTTAGAGGCTTGAGTTTGGTGAGTATTGCTTGAGRAATTGTGGCTGTTGGATGTGAYGCTTTGAACAACTGAGCATCACCAYACAAAAGGARRAACAATAGCATTCCACAAGTTCTACCTGAGTTGGCAATTTGTTAAGTTYTTTATGAAACACTTAAAAACACTGGAATAGCCTTATTTGGGGGTGGAATTGCTTCCTGCTTATGTTTGTTACGCTCTATTTTGTTCAGTACAAACCTAATGYAAACCAGAATGTAGCTGGGGTTGGGATTCGTGAATGAGCTGCAGAGATTGACATCTTGTTGAAACACAGATGCTTCAGTGAGAGGATTTTTCATCATGGCATATCAAACCCCATTATTTCAATTTGCCTTTGACAATAGTTGTATGCAAGAGAGTAAAGAGAATTTGTACTTGCTGCATGTTGATTTGCATAGCCAAGATTATCACATAGATTTAAGATTGTAAGAGACTGATCTCTGAAGATCATAACCTTAAACCACAGCGTATTTGGGCWCCACAAACCTAATTACCCCAAATCATGTCACTTATGGAAACACTTATGTAGAAGATTATTTTCATGCTGGCAATTTAGGTCTCAATCAGGATTTGATTTGCATTCCTTCTTTAATTTATAGAGTTTGCATTTCTTCCTTATCTTATCCTGATACATTTTCTCCCCAACCAAATGGTTGATTTTCAAGAGCTGTAAAGTAAAAGCCACCATGGAAACAATCCTGTTGATATGGGAATAAAAGYAAACTCACTTTTCATCAGCAGGGTAACAGGAGAGGCAACTGGATGCACAGAGGYTGTAATGAGTAGAAAGGTCACTTTTTTAGGTGCCTTACAAAAAAAGAGACAATTTTAGGGGGTATTATATAGACTTGATGAAAATATTTAATATACAAACCTGTATTTCTGATTGTTTCAGTAGCCTGTGCAGTGTTTACTTGGACAGTTTCCCAGGGATTTCCTGCTTTTTTAAGGAGACTGCATCCTGAAGCCCAGCATTTACATAGGTTACCTACAGGAAAAATGAGATAAGTAAAACACATGGAGGAAGCCTCTGATACCACAGGCATTATTCTGGAGAATACCCCAAGTTTAATATGGAAAGACCAACAACAAACTTTTTCCTCCTTTTGATATAAAGACTATTTTTAACCCATCAGGAAAAGCTGTTTGAACATACATACCAGAAAAGTTAAATCTTAGCAAGAAAATACAGGAAAAATAGATATATTTACCATATACTACACAGYACTTAGTTTTAGAAACTTGGACCAACTGCAGTCCACAGTTAAAAGCATCACCTGGCAACAATGGCTGTTGGCAAAACTCCTAACCAAAGTTTGGGCTGCTGACAGAAAACTACTGATGACTTCAGACTATTTTACAATTTTTAAATTGAATATAAATTCTGTTCTCACTGTTTTAGGCCATTAGAATTACCATGAAAGACCCGTGCTTAGAGGTGAATAGACTATCTTTTCGTAAACTTACTTMTTTTTAACCATTTCAGGCAAACACAGCTTAAATCCTTGTTATAAGAAAGAGCAATGCAAGTTGGTTGGCTTTTTTTTCAAGAAAGGTTAAGACTCAATAAAAACCCCTCAAACCTATTACTGCATTTGGTACAGGACTGATTAAAGCATAACTGCATAAACTGTATACTAACAATTCTCTATTTCCTATTTTAAATCACTTCATTCAAAATACCATTATTGTTCAACGGAACTGTAATAATCAAAAAACAATCACAAAAGTTTTTTAATAGAATAGAATAGAATAGAACACATTGCTTAAAACCTAAATAACAGAGTGGCTACTCATAATACTGATATACACCAAAGAGTCTGAAATGCCAGCTAAAGCAATTTGGATGTAATTTCTATAATTATTTTGTTATCCTACATGATATTTTTCATTMCTCATACAGTAAGTTGAACTAATTCTAACACAATTACAGCTCTGGTTAAAAGGATGCTGGTTCCCAACAAGGCATCAGTGGAAAGATGGTTTTAATTGATACCATCCAAATCCTCRATGAGTTTTGTGTATTGCAACAATCAACAAACAGAAGAAAGTTACCACTGGACAATTCCATAGCATTTTAGTGCTCTCATAAGAGAGCAAACTGAAGAGGCAACACTGTTTAGGAAATGTRAGTACTGTGATGTTTCCATATGTGTTAGAATTTTTAAATTCAACTCCATTTTACACAGAGGATGGTTTAAGCTGCCTAAACACAAGCTCTTCATGCTGTTTAGACAGGGTACCTGAATTTCTGTCCAGCATTGGCAGGTCCAACACAGCACCTACAGAAAGGAGATCTATAATTTCTGGAGTGGCAAGATTATCATGTCGCCCACAACACTGTTAGCTCAATGTTAGATAGAACCTGAATTCGGGCAATCTGTTCTCCATTTATTAAGTTAGTTGTCTGTATTTTTAATTTTTCTGCTAAATATTAAATCAAGCAAATCCCTTCAGGACAAGAGAAATTCTCTGCTATACACCCTAGGCACTCCAGTAAGCAGCAGTGCTCAGCAGTCATGGGATACACTTCATGAATGTACCTTTATGTTCTCACATAATAACAACCATTATGAAAAAGACTAATTCATTCATGTGCTGAGTATCTTGAAACAGCATTTAACATGCTATTGCTGCACAGATATTATGACAATTCTTGCCAGTCTTGGCTGACATTCAGCAGATTGCTACGTCTCTTTACCTCAGTTTTTCCATCTGTGGATCTGGACACATTTGTGAGGAACCAAGAGATATAGACAAAAATCACTGCAAGGAGCACAGTGAGTTTTGGACGAATTTTAATAAGAAGTGATAAAGACCCTGCTTATCATTCACTAAATGCTTTASTTACTGCAACAAGTAACAACTCTCAAAAGTAGCAACTTTTTGCTTTTAAACAGCATGTGGAAAAAGTGTTATTGTAGAGACCTCCTTACACAAGACAGGTTTTGATCTCCCTCACCCCATGTATAACTTCATTTTCTCAACAGGCAAGTGGTGGTGCATTGCAGTGATAAAGGGTTTATCAAAGTGTCCCTRGCTACTTTTCCCTACCTACAAACAGAGGTGCAAGGCAGAGGGGTACACACTTCTTGGTAAAGTACATCCTCTGAATCTTCCACCCCTTTTTTCCTCTCTCTTACATATACCTACTCTAATTGAGATGCAGCTGTTTTCTAACTGGCTTAAGCAGGAGCCCAGCTTACTGCATTATGTGGATATTCACATATGGTAGTGACCACAGGCCAATTACCTCTTCAAATAGACCAGGCACGTTTATTTGTATGTGTGATTCCATAAACATGAGAAGACTGAAGTACAAGTCTGTGTTGCCAGCAGCAATTTTGTCTGCTTTCACAGTAGCAAAACAGAACCATACTTAAAGCATAAGAGACCAGCAAACTCCTGCCTTTGGAGCTTGCTRAAAGGGGGCCCCAGCTCAGCAGTTTGGACACTGAGTGGCAAACACCATCTGTATCCTTTTCCCTTCCATAAAAGGAACCTTTATAGGASTGTAAAGGAAAACAAAGAAAGATTACTACCAGTAGTTATAAATGAATAGTTAATCATCCAATAAGAATGTGAGCTCTCTCAAAGACRTTGTGCTAAAGCAAATTAGTCAAAAATACAAAGCTATTGAAGAAGGGTACTCCAATAACAAGCGATAAACTCAAAACACCAAACAAAAATATCTCCCTAAGCCATCTTTATAACTATTATTAGAAGATAACTAGGAAAAAAAAAGTTAAAACTAGAATTTATATTTTGTTCATTTTACTCAGGCTAATMTTGAATTTCCCATATTCCTGCCTTTTGGTCAGAAAAGCTGAAGCACAGCAAGAATGCCTACACGAGATTTGCTTACAATTTTGAAGCCAGTAAATTGCAACAAATATRGCCAAGGGCACTTATGAAAGTCTGTGTTTTGGTTCTGTTTTCAGTTTACGAGCCCTAGAAATCAGCACTGAGAAGAAAAATAAATACAGTTTTGACATGTACAGTGGCAAGAATTAGCTTTGTACCCAGACAAGGAGCAAGACCTTTAAAGCAGAAGTTAGTGGATTAACAATCGGAGCAGCTCACACTGCATGTTTATTCAAGCTGTGACAAGAAGTCAGGCAGCGAAGCAAGGGCCCTTCATTGTGAGTCTGCGTTCCACACAAACAGCTCCAACAGCTTTAAGCTCTTTTTTGTATAGGAGTTTGTTTGTTTCTAAAGAGAACAAGCCCAGGGAGAAGGCAATAGAGCCGGCTGGGAGCAGCAGGCTGGCAGGCAGGGCCATCCGCGGGACACGAGCACCACCGCGAGGTGAGCGCTGCCCGGCCAGGGGCGCGCAGCCCGAGCCGCTGCGGGAGCGGCCCCAGCGCAGCACCGAGCACAGCGTGCCCAGCAGCCTGCGGAGCATCTGCTCTTACAGCTACACACTGCCACTCGGTAACTTGGTTGCTACGTGATTTTTTTTTTTTCCAATCACTTGGAACATTCCCATGAGATGTACAACATCACCTAATGCTGATTTTTTTTTCCCCCTTAGGTATTTGTTGACTTTTAGCATCCAGTACAAAAACATCTTCAAAGCTTGACTGGTGTGAAAGCATGTCAGGGCTTGGCTCAAGAGAGGCAGGTAAGGCTTGTAACTGGAACGATGCCAGTCTATCAAGAAATGGCTTAGCACTTCCTGTAGCTAGGTGTAAAGGCATGTTGATTCCCAAATAAAAGTAACAACAGGCAGGGAACATCATATCAGGGAAAATAGTCTGAACTCAGTTTGGTGTAATTGCATTCAGCTTTTTGTTTTTTAAGATTTTTTTTTAATAACTCTACTTTCTTTCTGAAAAAATGTCAAGCTTTCCAGTAAGTCTATCTTACTGGTTTAAGAGAGCAGTAACTGGAAGGAATATAAAAACCCCAGACCAGATCCCTTAAAGAAATTGCTAGCTTATATGCCATCTGATCTAAATACTTTTCCTAGAGATTATGGGGATTTTCTGCCATTTAGCACAAGATGCAGTTAAGTTCCTGACATSTCACACAACCTTTGAAGTCTCTCAACCAGAAACTGCCCTGTGCCTCTTTCATGCTACTGCATTTGAAGGCATATCAGAAAAACCTTTCTGAGAGCAACTATACATCAGGCCATGGTAGTGATTTCAGCTCCAGCACCAAGRAAATACCAACTTTTAGGTAAGAATTGGCATGCCTAGGTTATATGCCTGAATTAATTTTCCTTTTGTGAGCATTTATTTTCAGCCCCAATTAGTCACAATTTGTAATTATTCAATGAAGTTTGGATATCCAATAGCAAATCTTGAAAGATATCAGCAATTGGGAAACATGCACCAAATTTAGAATGTCACATTTTAACAAAAAGATCAATGCTCTGAAGGCTTTGATTCCATCTATCCACCATTTCCCTGTGATTTAAACGTATTGCCCAAGATATATATCTAAACTAGATGAAACTGATTTTAATCTCAGCTTCAACTGGCAAGCATGAATGATCTGATTTCTTCATCTAAATTTTAGATATATTTCGATTTTAGGCCTTACAATAAATTAATTTTGATTGACTTACAGTTGACAGATTTCATTACTTTTGTCTGACAAGACCAACAYAACACATGACAGAACTTTTCTTCCCAAGTTCTAATAAGCATCCCATGTAATCTTCCCTCTCCTTGGGATCAAATAGTATCACAAATTGCTGTAAATACTTCATTTAAATTAATGAGAAATGTTTTTTATTACAATTCCTGGGTATCTCGTTCTGCCCTCTCCAGGTAACACTAAAAATAATTATTTGCTCAACCTGACTTTAGAYTGTCTCTGCTTTTTGCAAGGGGATGAAATGTTCTGTGGAAAGACTTCACAAAGGTGGCMAAAGTTTACTTGGATTTGTGATTGTCTGGCATTCCCAATGACCTGAGATACCTGGACAACAAACTGCAGTCAAAGTTACTGATATTTCTAATTGTCATTAGAAGAGTCACTAGAGAAAAAAAAGCTAAAAAGAAATTCCAAACCAAAACCAAAGTGCAGTAACTTCATCTGAACAAATTTAGCCTATCTGAAAGCAGCACAAGAGGCATTAAATACTTCAGCCTCTACTGCTGCATGAAAAAGCTTTGCCTGCAGTTTTATTAAATGTTTTGATACTGACATGGTACTCCCCTATGAATTCAAGAGTGTTGTAGAAATCTTTGTAGCAATATTGTTACAACACTGCACAATCCATTTCAGAAATTTAAGAACCACTAACTTTTGGAAGTCTAGAACTACAGAATCAAAATGCAGTTATCAGCCTAGATGTAGGGGTTTTAGGGTAACAAAGAGCTTAAAATACATACTTGAGATCTGAGGTTTTCTCTTATTACCTTAAATGTAAACAGCTATCTGAATGAATATGAATCTATCTTTAGTGAGGCCAGAATTAAAAATTTACAGTATGCAAATAATTAAGTAATTTTAAATATAAATAAATAGAAATATAAACTCTCCTCCCATGTTTGATTAACTACTCTTGTACTTTCAATAMATTAACAAACCACCCAAAGAATGATTCTGCAAATTAATCCTTTAAGGCAAAAAAACCAAACAAAACCATTTCATCTTTGASTTATTTTAATTTATTAGGAGAACAGCTAATTCAAAGTTGACAGTGCTRAACACTGTTACTCATGCAAGAAGTATATTTAGTTTTAATTGCTTTCTAACTACCTCTACTCAGAGACAGTGTGGGATTTTTGTATTTGCAGGGCAGAGCATTTATTAACTCCAGCCTTCTCTAGAGAGTGGCACAATCAGAATGTTCTGAACAGCTGGTTAGGAAGATAGCCAAGATGCAAGAAAGATGTCTGAGCCTCCTTTTCAAGGGCAGCCAACTCTTGTACTGTAGGTGCCAGAATATCCACATGGCCTTTATACAGTCCACCTGCCAAAAGAGACACAATCTAAATTATGTGTTCAAAGCCATTTTTCAGCAGAACTAACAATACCCAACCACAGTCATTCAGAAAGTTAATTACTTTGTAAAAAAAAAACCAACAAAAAAAACAAACAAACCAAAACAGGTACACACACTCTTGTCACTTGCAACCCGTAGGCTGCATGTAACAAATGCAGAAGACAGCAAAGAGCTAGCAGCTTTTTATAATCCATTTATTTATAATCTATTATTTATTTATTTACAATCTATTATTCTGTGGTTACATAGGAGACAACCAGGACACTGAGCACTGCATAGCAAGGGAACTRGAGAGCAGTTCCTTCTCACCTCCCAGAGCTCTTTTCTGCCCATATGTAACTTTCCCATCAAAATCATCCACTGGGACTTTTATGTCTGGTTCCACTTGGGCAATAGTGCAGTTTAAGTGTTCTTCAATCTCCCCCAGCAGCTATGAGAAAAAAAACACAAGAAGTTTTTAAGTACTCTCATGGTCCAAGACAAGTCAAACTCAAGTTCTGAACATMTGAGTAGTTTGAACAGGAATGGTACAGAAAACAATTTGGTCACAGATACAGAAGACTAACACATTTTTATTAGCTCAGATCATATATGTTCATTTCCAATTTCAGCATGGTTTTACCCTACCTAGAAGTCCTTATTTCATYCACTACCCTGCTTCTATGAATGAGGTTACTTTATAATAAAGAGCTCCTAGTCCAAGCTTATTTTACCACAGATGAGGTATACTTGCCCCTCTTTATTAGAGGAAAGTATTGCTCTGTAACATGCTTTCATAGATGGTATACAAATCCCAATGAAAACCTACTTAAGTGACAAACTATTTCCAGGTTAGAGAAACAACAGTTTTAAGTGACRTTTTTGCAACAAACCACTTAACTGTAGAACTAGTGTAAGCTAGTGTATAACTAAACTAAGTGTAAACTGAAGTGTAAAACTAGCACCCCCTAAATATTAACAAATTTTGATTAGAAGACTATAAGGAAGCTTGAAGTATGACTCCAGGAAAATTGGCTGGAAATACTGAAATAAGCTTTTATAATTACACAACTTACAGAAMATAAACCTTGAAAAGTTTTCTAATTTCTTCTTTAAATGGAATCAAAGGCTATAAACACCCTAAGACTACCTTTGTACTTCAACTACACAGGTGAAACAAGAACTTAATTCCTGATTTTTAGAGGAATTAGGGAACWTTTAAGCAAAATGCTTACCTGCATCTCATTGTACCATATGGTACAACCTCCTTCTTCCTTCAGTCTAGTGTTRTAACACCCTTTTCCCCGACTACTGCATACATGATACCAAACCTAGAGATAATGGAAAACATTAATAATAACAGTTTTATTATTAATAATGATAATGTGATATAATAACTAGAGATAATGTGAAATAGTTTAGTACATTCTTTTTGACTAATTACAGAATGAAAGAGAATTCAGGAATTTGTTCAAGTTCTCCTTCAATTAAGCATGGACCAGCTAGCAGTTTTTCAATGCAGGATAAGAAGGTCAGATAGCAACTGTGGACAGAACTTCAGTAAATAATGTCTGTTCATCTTTGCTTTGGAGTATAATTACCTTTTCTTTCTCTTTTGCCACAAGGGAGATTGCCAAACCCATCCTGAAATATTAGGGGAGAAGAAAGGGAGAAATCCACTTCAGTAACTATTGCCATCTTGTGAAACAACAGAAAGTATCAAGAAAGCCTGGTGGCTGCTCTGAGCACACACACACCTCTCAGCTCTGCCAACCCTTCCGATTCGGTGAACGTAGTTCTGCTTCTCATCAGGGAGTGTCACGTTGATMACTGTGTAAGACAGACACAGGCACAGAGAACACAAGATATTTTCTTTTTAATATATGAGCTAAGGTCAGAGATCAGACACCTAAAACATAATTTTGATTGCTGCAGTTCTTCTCCTTAGCCTATGGACTTACACCTGTAACTGTTGTAATAAAGTATCCTGCAATACCTGCAATAMAGGCTCTCACTCTCACAGTGCATTCTTCCTGAGTACTTTTTGGCAAGAATAGAAAAACCAAGTGAACAATTTCCAAAAATGCAGGTCATCAAGTATTTGAGAACTTATGGTGAACAACCAAAATAATACTGCCTAGTTTAAGCTTTTAACATGTACATCTCTTAAGATTATGCTACAGGTCATATATTTATTTCAACTACTGGACAGGACTGCAAATATACTGAAGCTCCAGTGCAATTCAATAGCTTAAGCTTAAAAAACAATGTCTTACCATATGGAACACCATGAATATCAATTCCTCTAGCAGCAACATCTGTGCAGATCAGGAAACGGACATCTCCTCTCTGCAAAACCAGAGCTGTAATGAAGGGTTGTGCTAAACACAGCAAGCAAAATCCCAAGCAATGAAACCACAGTCCTTTGCACTTACAACACCTTGAAGTCTGTACATTTAGGAACTCTTCAAATAAAGCATTAATACCTTGATGAATTTACATCCTTGTTTCTTTCCCCAACACCCTAAGGCAAGCAAAAATCAACAAATGGCTTAATCTAAACTAAGCTGTATTATTTTAACTTTTTTTTTAAGTAATCAAGTACTAAAGACTTTAAAAACCAATGTAATTGCTACTGAGTATAAAGTTGGGTTTTTATTTCAAAGTAAGCCCACTACCTTCTGAACTCAAACTCACAAAGGTCATRTTGATTACCAGTACAGACTTCCACCTACAGAAA
Source organism: Alauda arvensis (assembly GCA_902810485.1). Classification (NCBI taxonomy): domain Eukaryota; kingdom Metazoa; phylum Chordata; class Aves; order Passeriformes; family Alaudidae; genus Alauda; species Alauda arvensis. The sequence goes on along the minus strand of CADDXX010000077.1, from coordinate 1,995,012 downwards.
ATGTGCCTCACAATTTCAGAAGTGGGACATACAGCATTTGACTGCAATTTAATTTAAATGGAGAACTAGGAACACAAACATATGAATTCAGCTATTAGGAGGTGAGGAAAAAKCCTTCAAGAATCTGCTGTGTCACCTTAAATCTTTCCAGGTTTTGCTTTCTTTCTTGAGGTTTTCGATCACCATGCAGACAGACACATGAGAATTGATGTCCCTTCCTGTCAGGGCCTGAAACAATTTATATGCATTAATAACGTATAAGCTATGACACAGAACCATGCAGAACTGGAAAAAAGATTCATGGGCAAAAAAATTTCACAGGCATTGGGGTGGAAAAAATACACAAGACAAGCAGTTAAACACCCTTTCTCCCTCCTCCCCAGAGCACGTCTGTGCAGGCATTTCTCCTTACTCCTTCCTGCTCTAAAATTCCCCATTTCTACAAATGTTCATCTTCACCTTTCTCCTCACACATCCCTTTCACAGTTCCTGTGTTTTCTTTCACATTTCTCCTATGTCTTTTTATGTGTGAACATCTCTTCTCRTGTCTCTTGCCCTTACCAACTATCAATTTTACTAGTATGTCTCAGCAGAAGCACTATGTATTTTCTCACTGGTTCAAATTTTGGTGCATGATGGGTTTCCACCCGTTTCAGAACTACCTGGAACAGGTACAAGACAGTTCATTGCTTTCTCTCACAAAGGGCACCCCTGCAGCTGCCTGCTACAACCCCCCAAATTTTACGCCTGTATGTAAAAAACCAAAGCAGTTTTATTTGTGCTGTGTTCCAGTACCTATCTACAAATTTGGTGTTGCTAAAATACAGAAGTGAGAAAAGTGAGCTGAGTAAGGTTGACATCAAACATTACCTCCACCCTGCTGGATGAAGTACTGCTCCATATTGTCACAGTCTATTTTAGTCCTGCAGAAAATAATGGCTTGGTCCATCTTGTGCTCTTTGATTGCCCGAACAGTGTATTCTCCTTTTAGAATTTTAATAGCTTCAGACCACATTTCTAAATAAAAATAAAGAAGTTCACTCAAACTTTAAAAACACTAAAAACTTTTGAACTGCACACCTTTAAAGTTCTCTAGCCTTCCAGTAGACAGTTAAACTTTTATTATTAGAGAAAGTAAGCTAAACCTTCTGTTACTACCTCTCCCCTCCATGCTCCTGTGCTCCAAGGTGATAAAATACAGAAAGAATAAAAGCACTCAGAAGTTTCAGGTTTTTTGTACATATCAACAAACACCTCTCTACAAATCTGCAAAATATATTTTCAAGTCTCTTTCCCACACCCCAGTTACAGAAACACATTTCTCTTCAAGACTATGAGAACACAGAAGTAACATTTTGGAGGAACATGACTGAARGCCAGTATCTACTACAATTTACCTTTACTTCAAAATATTTACAAACATTTCACAAAGTATTTCTTAGTGTTGCTCATTACCTGGAGTGTTAGCACCAGGCCGWGTATTGTCTTTTGCATGTACTTCATCAGTCTAGGAAAAACAAACAAAAATGCCCCCCAAGTCAGTAAGTCCACTCTTCACAGAGAAATACTTAACTCCATTAACTTGTAATTAGGAAGAAAAGACAGTTCAAAAGTAATCTTAACATTCTGTTCTCCCAYCAGCCATGTTTACCTACCTTTAGCTAAAGGAAAGTCTTGTGTTTAGGCACACAAAACTTACTTATAAAAGAAGGGCAATAAAACTATTTATGTAGACACTGGAAACACTTTGAACAAAGTGAAGAACTAAAAACACCCAAACAAACCTGAATAAAAGTTATTATAAAATATGGTCAGATCACATAAACAGTAGTTCCTTATCTTTTCCCCTATGCTAGGCTGAATCAGATATAAACTTAAAATCCAAAAGAAATAAACTCATACTAAGACCTAATGAAAAGGTATTAACATGTGACAGAGGTTCCAAAGACAAAGAGGGATTAAGAAAACCTATAGAACTGTAACTGCATCGGAGTCACCAAGAACAAAATATGGTTCCAGGTTATTCAGAACTTGAGTACTGAACACCTGAACAACCAACACCTTCTTCCATGAACAGGTGTCAGGTAAATGTAAAATCTGGAGTCAAATGCAGTCTGGTATGAAATCCACTCCTGTAAAAACCGCTCATCTCACATGGGCTGGAGACAGAACTAGCTTACAGAATGATCCATCTTGGCAGGTTTATTTCCTTCTGCCAAGTCAGAAAAGAGGTACTAGGTACTGTTAGGCCACGGACCATTAGCTGTGAACAGAGTGAAAAAGCACAGTGCCATTGCTCTCTAGTGCTTACTCTGTCAAGCTCCTCCTCAGCCATGATGGTAACACTGAGCTGTTCAGAAACAGTGCTATGACACCACTGATATGATGCTGACCACCACAGAACAAACTATTTCATATTAAGCTGTTTCAATAATTCATTATTCAGCAAATATTCCTCAACATTARGCCCCTGTTCTGAAGGTTAAATAAGTAAACATGGATAAATAACCTCAATTTTCACTTACTCTGATATGGTTCTTGCCGAGCCTTTCCCAGAGCTTATCAGTTTTTGGATTTACAGGCACAACMACATGGTGTACAGTTTCAGGGACAGAATCTTCTCCTTTCAAATCAACCCAGGTGGGAAAATGCATGATTTTTTCAGACAGTTTTTTCACATCAAAAGAATGGAGTGTTGCAGAGCACACAATCACCTGAGAAGAAGAGAGTGATATGGGTACTACTGAAGGTAAGATGCTCCCAGTCCAAAAAGGTGGGAGAACTGGATGAATGTTATGTAGCTCAATAGCACAATGTAGCACAACAGAAGAGTCTGGATTTCCTTATCACAGAACATCTCAGCTGGCAAGAGTCAGGACACAAAATAAATTGCTTAACTATTTCTTACAAAGACCCAATAAATTAGTAGGAAGAATGTGAAACTATTGAAAGCTGATGAATCAAGATTATTAACACATCAGAAATCAKAAAGTATGTATTCAGGCATGCTTTGCTGTATTTATTGATAAATAATTCAAATTAAATTGAAAACTACTGAACACTAGGCTTCAACATGTAGAATATTAAAAATACATATCCACAGGCAATTACTGAACTCGCTRTACACTGGTTAGTTTTGGAGGACAGCTTTAGCAAACTCCACTTCAAAGAAGCAAACTCCWTGCCAAATAATAATCAACAACTGAAAGCAGAGCACAACATACACGCACACAAAAAAAAAATCCAAGCCAACAAAACAAACAAACAAACAAACAAAAAAAAAACCCAAATCACAAACATTTTATACCTGAAGTCTCTTYCCATCTGAGGTTATCTGAGGAATTTGACTGTGGATCCTGTTTATGAAATCTGAATAACCTTGGAGGAGAAGGCCATCCTATATGGGGATGAAATAAAAGAGATGAAGCTGCAGATCCTCTCTCTCATTTCTCAGTCTTTACACTTGAGTTAGATAAGCAATACACTCTACTCTCAGAAATTCTTGCTTTTAATTAGCTGGACAGRTCAATGCATGGCAGAGATATTACTACTAAGGAGAAAAGCCCAGTAAAAAATTTACTCTATAGTAAATTTACTCTATAGCTGCTGTGCTTCACATGGAGCTCAGCAGCTACTCCTAGCTAACACCCCAAGGCACTTGCTCCTTGTGAATGTTCAGTTTTACTACAACAGATCAGAGAGATGCCCTTATTTCACAGCATAYTGAGTACAGCATTCACTGGCTTCAAGACCTGCTGGGTTAACTAACACTTATATTTTGTCTTTGTCCTTCACATTCCCTGCAGTGATATGGACAGACTTCAGTACCTAGTAAATATAATTTAAAATATATTTTTCTCTCAGAAGAATTGAAAACAGATTTTTAACAGAGAGGCTATGAGGGCAGGGGAAAAAAAATAGGTTATTATGGTTGCAAATGATGAGAGGATTAAGCTGGAACAGTCTATAGGTATCTAACTGTTCCACTGAATTATCAAATACTACAGAACAATCATGTTTTACTGTTTTTTGCAAATATCATATTGCATTTWAGAACAGAATTTAAGTAGCATTTARTTCTCTACATACAGCTTCATCCAGAACCAGGAATCTAACTTGAGATAAATTAATCTTCCCCGTTGAGACCAGGTCATCCAGCCTTCCAGGAGTTCCAACAACAATATCCACCTGTGAAGCACATAAAGAGTAAGAGCTGGTCCTGTAACTAATTAGAGGCATTACAGTTTTATCTAAGCTTAATATTACAAGACAACTATCACTGTAATGCTTTATATTCTACTAATTATAACTTCATAAAATCCTAGAAAAATTTGAGTTGGAGGGATCTCTGGAGATCATCTGGTCTCCACTCCCCACTTTCACATGCAAATCAAGGACAATTTCCAAGTTACTTTAMGTAGCTGCCTAATACAATTGTCAGTACCCTTCTGCGAAGGGATCCTACAAGCTTCTCTCTGGGCAACCTGCATTTTGGTTCTACAGTCATTTCATTGGCAGAATCTACCTTAGGGAAGAAGCCTCCCCTTGTCTGGGAAGTGCTGTGCCTCTTTTTCCTTCCCTGAACCTCAAGCTGTGCAATTTTATTATCTAAATCAACAAACAGATTTGTTTTTAAACAGGGAGAAATTTTTTTCATGGTGGGAGGATATAAAGTCTATCAACTATAGCAATAACTYAAAATTTTGCCAGACAGAAGGGCTTACAATCAAGAATTCAGCATTCACCTGCAAGYCAAATAAYCTTCCAGTTGAAACAGGCTTAAGAYAAAATTTKTATTTTTGCARCTGGAACCACTAGAAAATTTATCCATAGTGATGCATTCTCACTTCCAAAAGTGAGTCATGAATAAAAAACACGACCCTGGAGCTCTGTCACTCCTACAGTGTGACTGAATCAATTGTACATTCCATGCTCCTGAAGCCAGATCATTTCCTTCTATGTAGGCTCATCTTGATAACTGCAGATTATCTTTATTCACAAAAACATGGAACAAAAGTTAATAGGARATCTGTCTCATTGGTTAAGGACAAATGGCAAACAATTACACTTCTATTTCAAGATTTTCACGAGTACTCAGGCTTCAACAGAATTTGACTAAGTACTACAATTACTTGTATTGACATGAAGTAAAGGAACAACTGCTAGACTGGTGCAACATGAGCTTGCTATTGACTGTATATTTTCTTTTTAACATGTTTATTATTCTTATTACATGAGTTACCACCATTGATATCCTCTAGCAACATCATAAATTACTTGGAACCCAAACTAATAAATCATATGAAAAAAATACAACTTACACCTTGTTCCAGTACAGAGAGTTGATCTCTTGCAGCAACTCCACCAATAATTAGCAGTTCCCTAAAATTACATCAATATATTCAACATTTACCCATTTATTATATTCAGAGAGCATACCAAGCATCTAGCTGAAGACTGATTCTTTGATGGCTTATAATTAACAATTAACAACTTTAAACAGTAATTTTAACAACAAAATAATAGAAAAAATTAACATTGAAATTCATCCTTTCATATGTAGTGTATTGCATTTCAATTCAAGTGAAAGCTTTGTTACCAAACTGTATTTGAATGTGATTACTTTATTACTGTTGTATTAAACRAATTAGCACCTTAACCAATTTAATCTTACCAAAAAAGTTTCTTAAAATATCAAAAATAACGTAACTTAGTTCAATAAAGTTCCCTGTGTCCTTGAAAGTTAGAAATGCAAATAATAGTAAATGAAATGAACCTTCCATTGTAGCTTGCCCATTCCTATTGCTTAGTCCCATCAATTAACTGCACTCTTATAAACAGATTGTAGTTTAGAATTGGGAAACGTTTAAATTTTAGAAGGACAGTAAAAGCAGAGACAACTTGAAAATCAAAGCAATTTATGGACAATTCATTTTCAGAATTGCATCTCCATGATAATTTGTCCTGTAAGCACATTAATTAAAGAGAGCAGACTCTGTATGTAATTATTTGATGGAGATGAAATACAAACAAAATGAGGGGGCAGAGGGAGATGGGGGCATAGGAAAATGTTTAGGAAAGAAGGGCAGTAAGCAGATACTGCTTTTAGTCAAGAAAAGTATGCGACATATCATACTAGTTATCATTGATAATTTAAAAATCCCCTACTCASCAAATTTGTTATATGAGAAAAAGGCAGTTCACAGATAAAACACACCAGAAACCCCCTAARCAGTGTAACTGTACTTGCAAAGTCAGAAGTTTGGTTGGTAGCAGACTATTATTGATATTATCAGCAGCACTGCAGATTATGGTTCACTTAGCTAGAAAGTGGAAACCCCCTCCCAATGYCCCCATAAAGTTACATCCATGGAAAACACCATAAATTCAATTCACAAACCCACTATTACCTTAATTTGGGATTATCAACGTATTTTTTGAACTGCTTCACATTGTTCAAAGTTTGTTCTGCCAGTTCTCTTGAGGGTTCTACAATCAATGCTTTTGGAGCATTTGGAAGGTTCTGTGCTTGAACCACCTGCGCACTTCCTAAGTGGAAAAAAAAAAATCGCCATCAAGACAAACCACATCCCTATTCTGGAATTTTTTACTGGAAACAGATTTGGATTTTCTATTAGTAATTAAAACCTAATAATTCTGAATGTTCCATTAAAGGGTGATGTGATYGCTCTCTCAGTTATGAGTAACTTCAGAATAATGCTCAGAACGTACAAGTGGGTGTATTGGTCACAAAGGATAATCCACTCTACTGCAGGGCATAAAGACCCACACATTTTTATGATAACACAGTTCAAAAACTTAGCTGGACTTCTGTGGGGAACCAGGTTACCCCTTTGGGGGGGTCCCTGGAGGCTTGGGACCCCAAGGGTCTTGGGACAGAGCCAAAAATACCTATTCCTTTGATCTAACTCCTTGGAAAAAACTGCCAAGTCTGAGAGGAGAGATGCAGACCACATGGATTTAATTAGTATGATTATTGTTGTATTACAGGGTGAAAATGATAATTTTTAGATTTTGCTGTGTAGGTAAAATGGGACAAAGATGGAGGGAAGTGGGTATGTTAAGCACCTTTTCCTGCTTCTTCTTCCCCTCCATCTTTGCAAGGGTGATGGTCTTTTTGTGATTGGGTTAAGGTGATGTCTCACTGTCTGACATGGGYCATAGTTATTGGTACTTAAAGGAAAACATTGTTAACATAGTTTAGGTTATAAAAGTTCAGGTGCCATTGTAGGAGGCTCAGATTCTGCTTTTCTGGCTTCCCAGGAACATCATGCTGGACTGAGAGAACTTTTAGAGATAAGAAAAGAGTAAACAATTCTTTAAAGCAGCTGCCTGGCCTCAGCTCTCTTTCAAACTCTATCATCAGCTCTCAGGGTGCAAAAAACACCAAAGAAAACCTGAGAGACTTCCTTTATCTGACGTACTTCTAAAACTGAAAATATTAAAGACTATTGGTGGTTTAAGAGTAAGAAAACCTAGCATACTTTCAAAAAAGCACCAATATTTCTTCATTACTCTTGTATTCAAGATCTTTCTGATCAGAATTAAAGGGATCAAAAGATACTCCAACAGAACCTGAGTATAGAAACAAGAGAAGTTTGTAAAAATCTAACCTACCTGAGTGTTGTGATTTTACAACACTACCCTCAGGAGCCTTGCAAAGACCAACATAGCCATCTTTTGGTGGAAACTTGAAATCTTCTTCACCAAAATTGAATTTCAATTCAGCATTCTAGGTTTCAACAAAGTTGAACAARTGTGTCATACACACAGATTCAAGAGACCACATAAAATGAGAAACAGCAAAATAATGAAGAATACAGACAAGGAGATAGGGAAGGTCTTTCCTTCTCCCATCTTATACATTCCTCTTCCCCAAGTTGCTGGAACTTAAAAAAACCCCAAACAAACAGAAGAAAGCCAACAAAAAAACCAAAGCGTTTTTTCTGAAGTTGTACATTTTTCTAACCACTGAAAGCTTTTGCTAACATCTTTACTGCTTGAGAGAGAGACTTAAAAATACTATCTCAGAAAGACATAGTACTACATTACAGTAATGTTAGTGCTCAGAACAAAAGAAACAGGCTATCTGACTTTCAAGCTGTTTGCTTGTATCAGTGGAATGGCAGCATACCATAGTTTAACACACAGAGCATAGCACTGTTTTTAGGAACTAGTTATCCATGCTGTTCTACCTATMAATTCAAGATTAACATTTGAATTTAAACATTTAKCTTAWATGGAACTCAAAGCTAAAACACACRCAGGTTATTACTTCAGTAGTGAATACAGGTACACCAAAGAAAACTGACTTTCCATGCACAACTGCATTAACTGTAGGTAGCCATGCAAATTTCATACTTAAATAGCTCATTAACAAACCCAGGAAAATTACAATCATCTTGGACATCTGTAAYATGCCTATTACCTTCAGTACACAAGCTGCAAAAAGTGCTTGGTTCCTTATATGTGGTGGRATTTCAAATGCAAGGCCAAGGTCCTTCCCTGAAAGTAGGGTTAGTTGAGTCAGACGCTGTAAGTGTGCACATTCCTCTTCCTCCTTCCCCCCAGTGAAAGCATCCCAAAGAAAGAGGATAAAACTTACCATTTTTGGAAAATTTTATTTGTCCTTTTTCTGTGTCTAGGTAACACCCAATCGTATCATGCATAGTGAATTCCTGCAAAAAAAAAAACAAACAAAAACAACCAAACTGTGAAGCTAAGACATTTCCAGTACATTAAGAAGACTTAGTGCTTATATTCTGTCAGTTTTTAGATTTCTCACMTCTCCCTAATAAATGCTGATTCTTGAGAGAAGTCAAGCAAGTTCAATTTATTTCAGTAAGACCACTGTAAATAGAACACATTTTTATTTGATTACAAGCCTTCAGTAAACTGCCCAACTGATCTTAGATAGTTAAACATTTATTATCACTTTAAATTTACTTCCAAAACCAAACACAATGTGCCARTGAWGCATTTRAGTCATTTACCTGKAAGTATTCTRCATTATGGAAAAGCACATTAGCTAYGTATTYATTMGGCAATATAAATCTAAGCTTAGAACACCAAAGATAGCATCAGAAACCTGTATTTTGACTAGAATAAAAGACTAACTCTTGAAGATGATGTTGTATGCGTGTTATGTATACTGCATTGCTTTATTTAAATATCTTATAATTATATAAATATAAATAAATAAAGATCTGTTAGTTTTAAATGTATTCAACAACATTCATATATTCTAAAGTGCTTCTAATCAACAGCTCGAGTCACTATTAAACAAGCTACAGCAGTCATAGAAGTTGCAAGTTTTATGACATTGAGTTCATTATTACCACAAAAGGCCTTGAATTTCTGCTGTAATACTTATTTMTAAATTATGTTTAAACATCTCAATTCCACTGCTACACTACACAAAAATTACTACAGATATCCCCAGYAGGCACTTCAGAAGTGTACATTAAGGTAATGGCAAACCCAAATCAACAGCCAGTAGTGCACTCTAACTAGGTCTTATTAGCAATTAATACTGCATTTTGACAGATTACAGAGTTGTGCAGTTACTTCTGTTTTAATTTTTAGTGAACAGAATACAATGCCTTCACTTGGATGTTCASAGTGTATCCAGATGGGTTGATTTATTCAAGCTAAAACTGAAGTAAGTCAAGACAAATCTCAAGAGAGCAGTTAACTTTAACCTATAATACACAGCAGAATTCTAACTTCTAAGTAAGAATCAATATAATGGCAGTCTAACCACTATCATGTCTCAAGATTGTAAGTGCTTTTGTTGACTCTTCTAATAAGCTTTTATCCAAAAATGCTTCGATGTTCCATTGTCATTTTGCCCAGTGAGCTTCCCTTAGCAGTGACCACTACTTCAAAACACAGCTGATTGTRACAGCCCAAAACTACCACACAAAACTTTTAATAATATTTCTACCAAATGCAATTCAAKCTTACCTCACCATAGCTGTCAAACTGCTTGTTGTGAGACTTCTTACCAGTGCCACCAAAGCCAAAGCCAAATTTATCAGTGCCTGTAGACAAGATAAAAGGCCTTTATCTTTTGGTTGACAGGTTATGCTTTTTCCTCTTGCTATTAGCAACTGAAATCTCCAACACTACCACATACATAATACACAGTGCTAACTACAGATTTCTGGCCTGCATGTACACCAAACWAGTACTTTTGCTGCAGTACATTTACTGATATTACCAGTCTCCAGCCACCTTCATTAAAAAAAAAAAGACATAAAAAGCAGAAAGTCACAGAAGACAAGAAAACACTGTCACCACCAAAGACTTCCCATTACATGAAGTCAAATACTTAAACAAAATGTTTTCAACTCTCTGATACTGGGATTCTTCCCAAGGAGTCCATTCTCTGCAACACTAGAACAAGACTCCACCCATTCCATGTCAGTATAGAAACTACCTATATGCTCTTCAGAAGGAGACTCACCCAGATCTAGTGAAGCCTGCATAGTTGACCAACCAACTCTGCACAAGCCTTGGTCATGACAGGAAACTTCATAGTAGTATTTCCCTTTAAAAGAAAAAGAAAGGATCTAATACAATACCCAAATTCATTAAGGTGGTTCACTCWTACTACTTCCAAGCCCATACAAACCTAACATTCCCCCAGTCCTGCTAAAAGTGTCACAAAATCCACTACTGTGTTTGTGTGAAAAGGTTGTGTGTGTACCTATGAATGGAATGAAGAAAGAGCAGGCAAAAGAGACAAAGTCCATACAGAGGTAGGGTGTGAAAWGCTCCAAAGGAGTGACAWRCAAGAGACAAGAGTGGTCCTACTGWAYATGCATAGGAACTGATAAACTCAAGACACAAGGTTCTGCAGAATCAGTACCAGACCACCAACATGCCCCAGCACCAATGACTGCTAGTGCCACCTGAAGCACATCCAGCTGGCTGTTACATACACAGAGACTACAGAATTATCTGCACACTCCATGAAAGGAGACTGTTTAGGGTCTTTCTGAACAGACACCCAGAACCACYGGAGTATCAGGATGACTCTGCTTCTAAGTCAAGTGTTAGGGTTGGCCTCTCAACTACTGCTATGATCACAGAAACATGAAATTTTTACATGCACACATCTGTCTGAAGTCTGTGAGGAAACAAAGTACCGTGTGTGTAGCCATTTCCTAAGAAACTATATTCTGATTAATATTAGTTATGATTCTGCCTCCTTCAAATCAGTCTCTTGTTGATGGCTGAAGATGTTTAGCTTTCTATGCATACTTCATGTATTTGTAGCTTAGTAGACTATTAAATGCCTAGGTATAACTTCTAGTACTTTTCMAGCTTTCTTTCCCACAGTGAACAAACTCTTTGATGCATTCTTAAAGTTTTGTTTAGTCTTGCTTGTTAGTTTACCAATGAAATTTTGTTTTGTACCAGGTATTGTAGACATAGTAAAGGTAGTGTCAGAGGACCGGGGGGAGGACTCCAATGGGGCAGAACCCAGGGGGATTACCGAACCAACTGCTCCTCTAACTGGACAATACTGGCTGGATATTCTAACTGCCTGATCTAATAAAATTGTGTGAATTTAATTTGGGGCATGACTTTCACCATATTGTGTACCTGAAGGCTTTCAAATAAAAGTTTGCTTTCCTATTATCATTTTAACATTGTTTGGGAAGGTTTTGTTCTACTTCCAGGCACCATTATCAGGAAAAAAGTAATTTACAACACAAGGTGAACAATACAGAGCTAATTGTCATTTSCAAGTCTTAAGCTACCAAATTTGGTCAGATGGATAGATAATGCAAGGACCTACATTAACAATGACTGAGAATGAGGCCTTTCAGCTGAAATTTTTCTAGAAGATTATTCAAAACACATCACTCGATACCAACCTTTAGTCACACCTCTGGTTGCTCTGCATCCGTGCCATTCTTTTATCTCTCTGCTTTGACAACACAAACCATCTGATCCAATTGCTGAAAATGACAAGACAGTTTTAGTTAAAGAAGTTGCCTAACTGCTTTTAAAAGARAATTTATGCTTTCCTCTAGTTTATTCTTTTTTACCAAGCAAATGTTCTCAAGTGAACAGCAGGACAACTCACCAAAAGCTGATCCTCTGTCATAGGGGTTCATTTGCCATTTATTGAGCACTAAGTTTGRAAGAAAATAACAGAAAAAGCATTAAATCAACAAAGCAAGCCAGAAAACCTCAAACTAGAAGTTCAAATTGTTTCTACAATGTTTGGTTTGATTTTCTGGGGAAATAGCTTTGCTCCAATAAAATTCCTGTGAGCTCAAAATGAAGGCCTACAATCTGAGGGAGAGGCACAAATGCTTGATGCAAAGGTGTTGTATGGAAGTCCACATTATCCCATTAAGGAGAACACAGATTAAGTTACTTAAAAATGCAAATGGAAACAATGAAGACTTCTATAAAATAAGGCAGTTTCACACAATTGCAATCAAAATCAAATAGAAAATATCCAAAACTATATTAAGAACAACAAATTTGAAATGCATTGTTTGCCATTTCTGCTCCAGTCTTACAGCCTGAAAAATACCTTAATGTAAGTTAAAATGTAGTTACTAAGGAGCTAAGATACATGCACATGGAATTTCTGATTCAATTTTTCATATGCCCAACAACATGCTGTAATAAAATCCAGACATGATTTAAAAAATACCCAGATGTTATTTCAATTGGGTTTACTGAGTGTGTTTGTGTATTCATACTACATTCTCTCAAGGAGGATTTTGTTTTAACTTTTTTTCTTTTTTTAAGTTAACTTTACTGTCACCAGTGGTGCAGTAGTTATAATGATGATAACTCCTRTAACATCTTCAGAGTGTTGCTTGTGCAAATACTGTTCACTTACATARAACCCAATCCAATCAATACCACAGRCTGGGGACATGGCTRTTKGCTTTACAGTTCCAAGCTTAATTAAATGGATGTATAATAGACTCTCAAATACCGTGAGGATATTATTATGGTTTCAATACATTCTACATAGCTGAGTGCTGGCCCTGTGCACTTCCTGCCCAATTCAACATTTACTAGAAYAAACTGTAGCAATTTAAGATGTTGTTAYACAATTCCAAACCTAGGCAGGTGCCAAAAGGAACACAACAGCTCTACTCAGCACACCAGAAYTGACAGATCCTACACTGTTACACCAGCCACACCAYARGGTGTCTGAGCCTATATCCYACTGTTACCCCAGCAACACCAAAATATTTCTGAGCCTACAAGACCCTTCTGCTCAAGCTCACTCCATGGTGTCATAGCTGGTCTCACCTACTCCTACAACAGAACAATGTTTTTTAACTCCCTCTTTTAAGATGGACATCACCACCACTTCATATCTTGCAAGGCATTAACCTAGAATGGCTTTCAGAAGAATGCTGGAAAGCAAGGTGTGGATCAGCCAGCCTCAAGCTGAAAACAAGAGCATTACTGAGAGTCTGAAGTGAAATGCACACCCGTTCTTCTCATGATTCCACCAGTAAATTTATATTTACTGTTTAATAAAACACTGAATGATGATATTCTACTAACATTATCCCGAATTATGGAAAAAATACTTATCTAATGGCAAGTTAACTTCACCTTTAAAAATAACAAAATCAACAAGAGCTAGCAGAGTTTTCAATTTAAGGAGTGTGACATAAAAAAAACAACTTACCTCCCCCTCCAGTTTTAATAGTGGCTTTTCCTTTCTTGCCTTCCATTTGGTCTTTCAGTGTTTCATAAACAATCTGGATAACTGGAATGCTGAAAGCCTAAAATGAAAAGTTACTTTAATTCCACAAGTTATACACTTATTTCCAGCCTTGTTTTTGGGTGCAACATACACAACCAAAAACAATGAAATACATTCCTACGAGTATGTTGGTAAAGACTATTACCAATAATACTGAAGCACAGATACACATTCTCTCTGCACATATGCATGCACACCACCTCTCACCACCTCACTTAAAGACTTTCACTTTCTGATTTAAATTTGATTACTTACACCAGTTTTTCCACTCCCAGTTTCAGCAGCCTAGAAGAAAAAAAAAAATACAATAGTTTAACCAGGACTGTAAGGACTGTTCTAGAATTCTATTTTGATAAATTAAGTTTATTTTTTAGGAAATATTACTTTGGTTTATGGAATCAAGAACACAGAGATCCATAAAAGACATGACAAACAAGGCATACTAATCTGATACTTTCAAGGTTATTGATACTGCAGCACTAGCTTAGGCAGTATCAGCCATGTTCCATACAGAGCTGTGTCAGGTATTTACAGCCAAAAGGAGAATATGGGAGATCAGACAGCCCTCATTTGTGTGGCACTGCCTGTCAAGAAGCCAAAAAAAAAAGCCTAATATCCTCAGATTTCATCTGCAAGAACAGCTGGAAACACACCAGAACTGAAGAATATACTTTCTGTTGAAGTAGGACAGGAAAACTAGTCTAACTATGGACCTGTCTGGAAAGAACAAAACTGACCACACAACCAACAATTAAAAGACAGAGGATTTCTATGAATAGGGCTATCCTGCACACATACCATAAGTACATCACCACCTCCCAAGATCAAYGGGATGGATTCTGCTTGGATATCTGTAGGGAGACTACAGGAAAGAACACATTAACACAAGGKAATGTTCCACAGCCTGGAAAACACAGTACTAAGCTAGCAACAATTATGTGACCGTATTTAATCCAAATAACCCCATGATACATAATAAATAAACCAGAGGCACAGAGCCTTTTGTGAAACAGGAGAAGTGAAGCATAAGAAGTCACGTTCTGCTTAGCCAAGTTTAAACGTTACTCCTGCAGTAACAGTTTATATTCTTCAGTCTTTCACACTRCAGAGAAGTGCATGGGATGCAATGACAGAGGAAAACACACATCCACCTTGCTTTAATGTGACAGCAGAGGTGCTTTAAGAAGCATATCATACATTGCTGAAAGGCAAATTAGAGTTTGCCACACTCCTACTTACAGCCAGTCCATCTCCTCCACTGCTTGAGCTATCTCAGGCATAACACCCATTTCTGTAAGACAAGCAAAAAAGGATCAGGCAGTGTTATTAACCTCACATTGCCCAAAAGACTKCCAAGCACCCACACTTCCAGCTACAGAAGAACCATGGAAGACCACTCTTTTTGGCAACAGCATGTGCAGCCTTCACACTCACTGAACGTTGTCCCTTCCTCACAGGGAACTCTTTCAGAGTTGTCCCCACTGAGAGCAGAGTGAATCAGAATACACAGGGCACAGGGGAGGCCTTGGCAGCAAAGCAAACACACTGGGAACAGAGAACCAGTTCAAGGGCAAGGTACTTATCTTTGCACCTCTAAGGAAACTGCCTGTGCAGACAACAGGGAAGACTTTGTTAATCACAAATACTCAACCTTCTCTACAGCTGAGGTGCAAACAGTAGAAAAAACCTGTATCCTATAAAAACTCTAGTTCACCAAATCTTGCCYGACCCACTTACAGCATATACAATAAAAAGACAATGCTTTGATTTTGATAAAGTCATTAATTACATCCAGCTTTGGAAGGTTCTTTTTCTTGGATACCCCTTCTGGCAAACTCTGACAGGTGTTTGCAAACTCTAGCAAAGTCTGACAGGTGTACCTCAGACACAAGTTCAATATGGAGCAACATGCTTCTATGTTGAYAAACAAATCCTCTGTATTTAAAAAGGAAAATAAAGGGAGCCTGCAGCTCTTCAGTACAGAAAAGTGGATCTTAAGCAACCCAAATGATGGTAACACACCATCAAAATAACAATTCATCTGTTAGTCATCATTTTGGGCACACAAGGTTACTCTAAATCAATTCCTTCAACTATAAGCATGCGCCATTCCAAGCAGAGGTTTTACACACTGGCCTCTGCACTGCCACATGCTGGGTTTCAGACACAGCAYGCAGATGGACACACTCTGAGCTGGGCTGCTGCACATGGATGGGTGCAGCCAGAAATTATTCTTCCATTTGCTAGAATACAAATGCTGTAAGAAATGTGTTTTATTTGTAATGTGATTTCAGAAAGGTTTAATGTTTTCAAGCACTGGCCTGTACTTCTACAAAAGCAATCCACACAAGCAACGAAGTCAACAGTAACCAAAATTCATTCCTACTGATTGCAAGTTAGAAACTAATCCATACATTTTTTCCCCATACACTTCTAATTCACACAGTTTAATTCAATAGAAACTACAASAATTTGATTAAACAATGACACCATAACATTTTCCTCAACTACATCCGAATTAATCCTACTGCATATCATCTAAAATCATCTCTAGATCTCAGGAAGAAGCTTCAGTATTTTCCCCCCATGAAAATATGAAAAAAGTTCCATTAAAAGGAACAAATTAAAAACCGTATATACAATAAAACTTTGCAGAGCTCTGAYCTTGGTTGGCTGCCTACTTTTACAAATATCTGCAGGGGAAAGGGGACACAAAAAATGATGTTTCCTTCTTTAATAGCAAGCTTGTGCATTTCCGTTTACTACTATATATACATATGCAGTTTATACAGTAGATATATTTTGCTAAATCGTAYCACCAAGCAGAGCTTCTCTTATGAAAAGCCAGTTATCATCCACTGCTACACAGAGAACAGTTAAGATAAACCTGTTACTGAAACCAGTAAGCATGAGGAACGAGCCTAATTTTTGAGCAACTCCTTGGCTAGATCCACATATGCACTAAAACCTGCGAAACCATTCCGATAACCACTTCTGACAGCCTTCAGAAGCCCGAGGACACGGGGAGAGGCACACACATCCCCCGCAGGCCTCGCCACCTGCAGCCTSATACACGGTCAGCCACACCCTACCGCAGGCCAGGCTGGGAGGGCAGCCCGAGGAGCTTCCCCCAGCGCCGCAGGGAGCCCGGGAGCCGGCRGGCAGAGGCGAGAGGCTCCCCGAGGGCCGAGACCCCGCGGCCCCCGCGCCACGTACCCGAGAACGCCGCCATCTTGGCCCCGGGCGCACCGCGAACAGCGCAGAGCGCAGGCGCGGGGCCCGGCCGCCGCTTTATGGGGCCGGGTGGGCGCAGGAACCGCCGCGCCGCGCGTTCCGCCCCGGCTTGTGATGACCCAGAGCTCCTCGGAGACGAACAGCAAGCGCAGCGGGGTACGTGTTAGACAAACGCTAACAGCCATGCGTTGTTCTCCCGTTCGTAAAGAAGTTTCCCCAAGTTCTGCACCATCTTGTTCTAGGGTAACTTCKAGTGACACTAAATGCGACAATCTTCGGGTTTTTGTAAAAAACAAAAAAAGAGATTGCAAGTGCAGAAATGCAGCTCCTACAGTTGTATTATAAACCAATGGCGCGTTTGTCTGCTAAGTGAAAGGCACAGTATGAACTATTGCCTACTGCTTTCCATTGTGAAACACAGCTTCAATCTTATAAATACACATCTAGTTCAAAGGCCAAAAAGAACCCCAAAACAAGCATCTCTGACAGTGCATTCTCTTGATCACTGTGTTGCGATTTGAATACTGATTTTGTCCGGGTGGTTTGTTTCAAGATTTTTTTAAAAAACTTGCTGAGCCCTGCTGCCGGTTAACTTACACTGTASAAACTGGTGTCATGCAGAGAAAAATACAGCTGGGTATTTTATACCCTTCATACCAGGCTGTTTGCATTGCAATGGTTTCTCATGTATTAGTAACTCCTTTGGGAGTATCTTCCTTTGATGTGCCTCTTTTCTTTCACTATTATTTGCTATATCTGTCAATCATTGGTTTGCTTGCTTTCAGATAAATGACAAAACTAGTGTTTTTTTAAAGGCACAGTTATGAATAATGTACAGATTCAACCACAACTCTAAGGAAACCTGTCTGTAGGCAGACCTTGATATCAATATATAGGGCTGCTTGTTGGTGTGGAACGTGGAGTGTAATTTACTATAAATCTCCCACAATTCTTTGAAACTTACAAAGATAATGTTATACTATTTACTATTGTTTTGCAAGCTACATTGTCAAATATAGTTAAAAATACAGAAACAGTAAAATGGCATTTTTCCTTGGTAGTTGTTTCTTCTTGAAGCCTTTCCTGTGTATCCAACAGAGCTTCCATATTGCCCTGAATCCCTACTTTCAGAATTTGAATTTTTGTTTAACCTAATTCTAGGCTGCACAATTGCCTATGGGAGCTTACTAAACACAAGTGAAAATTAAACTGCAGGAGCAGGAGTTGTCAGGGTGTGAAGTAATTTTATTTCTATTTTACAAATGCTTTATAAAGTTGCAGGAAATAGGCTGAAATATCAGTTCTTTCATAATTATTTCACAGAACCAATTMGGTTGGGAAAGACCTCTGAGATCATTGAGTCCAGCCTGTGATGGAACACCACCTTGTCAACCAGACCATGGCACCGAGTGGCACTTAAACAGCTCAATGGACGGTTGATTTAATAAAATATGAATATCGATCTAATATCAATATCTAACTGTGACGGACAAAAGACCCTCTAACAGTTAAAGTTAGAAAGTGTATGTTTATTACGACGCCGGGCAGCGCGTGGGATAGCTCCCTAATGCGTACTGCGAAGATCACAGGTAATTACAAAGCCTTTTATTTACAAAAGTGTTGAATACACAAAATACAAATGCATATTCATGTCCCTGTCACCTCCTCTTCTCCGCTTCGTATGCTAATTAACAAAAAGGTCATTAAGCATGCGTAGTCTGTTCTCTGAAATGAGTCGGTGGTCTTTTTATGAGGAGTGGTCATCTAAAGGAGGAGGTAAAATGAGTCTTCCTCGTCTAAACTTTCAACCCTTTCAAAGCAGATGTGATTGATGAATCCTTGAAAACCTCCTGGGTTCCTGTTTTCCAGGGCTAATTCAATGCTTTCTAGAAACAGGAGGTTTGCAATTGTCTTGTGTTCCTGGGATTTCGTTGATTAGTTTCCCTGTTTTTTTACTGAAAACACAGCTACATAAACATGAAGCTGACAAGCAATGAGTGAGTAGATATGGGATAGTTTATCTCAGATCCGGCTTCTTCTAACCATCCTCTAATTTTAACTGATTTCAGCAAAACTCATCTATTCATTTCAGCCATATCATCAAATCTATTGTTAACTACAATTTTAAACTTCTTTAAGAATCTTTACTCCTTTAAAATTAGTGTCTCACGGTGACTGCACCAAATCTCCGGACAGCCCATTTCAATGTTCAACAACTGTTTTKGTGAGGAAATCCTTCCTGGTGTCCAACCTGAATCTCCCCTKGCACAGCTTAAAACTGTCCTCTCATCCCATTGCTCCTTGCCTGGGAGAAGACTGACCCCCACGCTGGTTACAGCCTGCCTTCAGGTGCTTGTCGAGAGCGGGAAGGTCTCCCTTGAGTCTCATTTTCTCCAGGCTGGAGATCCCCGTGTCCCTCAGCTGCTCCTCATCAGACCTGTGTCCCAGACCCTTCCGCAGCTCCTCAATGTCCTTCCTGACGTGAGGGGCCCAGAACTCACAAAACAAGCTCTTGTAGGACTAAAATATTTATAAGTCCTACGTAGCACCGTTAAAGTTGGAAGAACAACTTGCGCGAAATACACCTTTTGCTGTTTTCTCAGTTTTTTTGCCCCTAGTCGGTAAGGGCTCAATCCACASCYCGAGGTCTCGSCTGCCSCRGGCGCCCGCAGGCTCCGGGCCGGCGCCGCACGGSTTAAAGGCGGAGCCGTTTGGCCCCCGCCGGGCGYCGGCGCCGCACGGGTTAAAGGCGGAGCGTTTTGGCCCCCGCCGGGCGCCGTCGCCGTGGCGGCGCGGGGAGGGCGGGGCGGCCCGGCCCGGCATGGCCGCTGCCGGCAGGGACAGCGGCGGGGTGCCGCGGCAGCGCGGCATGGCCGGCGCCGGAGAGCAGGCGGAGGACGGGGAGGAGAACATCCTCTACGACCTGCTGGTCAATACAGAGTGGCCTCCGGAGACGGAGGTGCAGGTGCGTGTGGCCGCGGCACGGCCGCGGGCGGGGGAGGGGACCGGCCACGTTGGCGCGGGCGGGGACGCGGAGGCGCCCCGGGGGCTGCGGGGATGAGCTGGTGCCTCCGGGGAGGCTCAGCGGGATGGCCGCGCTGTTCCTGGCTGGCACACGGGGTGTCTGTGCGACCACTGTCCCCCTGTGCCTTCGAGTCACTTAATTCCCACCCTGGCTTGTGCCGCCTGGGATGCCCTGAAGTGCTTCTTGCTTACTGAACAACGTATGTTGGGTTTTACTGCTGAGCTGACACAAGCGAAGCTACGGTGAATGAAGTCCAGGTCTCATTCCCAGAAACTGCTGTGCAGGGAGCTATGCARTGTGTCCTGATGAAAATAGGACCTTCATTGAGTTTACCTTGTGTGAGGACAATGAGATCCTCTCTGTGGAATCCCGTATCGCTATAGGTGTGTCTGTATTTGCAGGAGTGGGGGAAAAGGGAAAAATATTTTACTTCATGTCCGCAACGCATACAAATGGATGCTCGCGCTTAAGAAATCAGAAAACACTGTTCTTGTACTGCAGGTTTTTAGTTATTTCTAGTTGCTCTTCTTCCTGGGTCACCGGAAAAGCTGAGAAGCTGTTTCATCTTTCTTTTTTCACGTTTTCCTCTGCARTGTGCTGAGCTTGCTGCTTCTGTGTCTGCTCTTGTCTGACTTAGATATAGAGGATGCAAGCAACGTGGTTTTATTTCTTTCTTGTAGTGGTTTTTAGGTTCAGTGAAGTTTTTAATGCATTCCCACTGAAAGTCGTTTATGGAAGCATTTTAACAAAGTTTTATACTTAATGAGAACAACTGAACAGAAAAGATGTAAAAACATCACAAGTAGAAGAACGTACCTGTTAAAAATTGCTAGAGCCATGCCCAAAAAAACAGGTTTTCATTTATCAGGAGGATTTTTTTTTGTTGTTGTTGAACAACATTTAACAATTGAACAACAAAATGTTAAATCCTCAGTTACAGCAACAGGTGTTTGGAAAGTATGATTGCAGTATTACCAGTTACTAACTTAAGAGGCTATTTGTATGGATGAATTGATAGTTGCACCTCTTTTGATTTAACAGTGTTTTGAGATATGATAAATAGTCTTTGTTTTAAGTAACAAAGTTTTTCCTGTTGCAAACCATGAGGAGGACTTAGGTGTGATGACACTGGACTGGTTGTTCTACAGCCACTTTAAGGGGACACATATCTGACAATTGTCTTTCCTGCTGCCATTAGTGTTCTTGGAGCTGTATGGTGAGTTGATTAAAGACCTGATTAGCCTGAGAAACAATCCTGTCGCTTTACCTCCTTTTGTTGAGTGGTCCCTCTAGTACCCATGTAGGTACCAAGGGGGCTGTGAATAGCATGTCAGTGTGGTGACATCTCCCTTTAGTGGCAGCATGCAGGGATGCCAATTTAAAGTGACTGTAACCACAGTCTGAGGGTCTTTATCTGCCCTGGTAGTCAGAATTTCTAAGCATCATTGAATTCTGCTTGCCAGCTTAAGCAGATGGTGCTGATTATTTTAAACTTGGTATTTCTTGCCTGTTCATTTTTAATATAATACCTGTTTTCAGTAGCAGAAGTTGGAAGGTTGGAAAATATTATGCTGTATAGTTTGCTTGGATTTAAATTCTTCTTGGAAATCGTCAGTATTCAAGRGCACTTCTGATAGTCTTCTTTCCATTTTAGTGGGAAATTGATTTTACACTGACAATCATAGGCAAACAGATTATTTTGTCAGTATGAGTGAGTTTTTGCCTTAAGGTGCCTTAACAGTGATATTACTTAGGGGATTGTGACTTTCCTTTTGGAACAGCTGGCTCTTTTAATCCTGTTTTTTTCACACTTTTCCAAAAAAGTCACACCATACTTCCTTGTAGAACTGAATCTTTTTGGAATAAGTGAGGTAAGGAATGGTTGAAAGGGAAAAGAAGTTGAATGCTGCACTGGGGAATGAAACTAAATGTCTTCCTATACAGTAATCTAGGCCACAAAGCCAGACCTTAAACTTTCACAGGTCTTTATTGACTTTATTTTTCTGTTATTCCATTTGAGATGATTAAGTTTCAATTGTAGTGTACTAGAACTTACAGCTCTAATTAATGGAATATTAGTCTTGTGATGAAGGTGTAAAATCATGTTAAATTCAAGACATTGATAAAACTGGCATGGATCTCTTGGGTTGAATGCCCAAATTTGCTTTGATTTTAGTTCTTGYCAGTATTGTCATATTTATTTGTAATGAACTTTCCAGTAAGGATTTTTTTGTGGGAAGAAGAGGAGGGCAGGGGGGTTATAGCAGTTATTTGTGAAGGAAACATAAGGAATTGACTGTACCAGAGAAGAGTGGTGTGGAAATCAAGCAGTCTGTATTCAGGATAGTGATGCCATTGTATATAATGCAGTGTTTGAGAACTCTGAAATATATAATGAGGATAAAAGGAATTACTGAGTAGTAGACCCATGAAAATAGTGAATGAGGCAGAGTCTGTGGACCAAGTTGCAAGAAAGGGCTTGTGAAGTAATTTTTGGAAATATAGGCAGATGGAACTCTCTTCAATTTATTTTCCAAAATGCATCACCTGGTCTTACAGGGTTTTTTCTCATTACAGTCTAATGTCTTGAGATTTCCCCAACACCCACCAGCTCCTGTCCCCCCAGTAAGCTTGCACAGTGTGCAAAAAAATCCAAAACTGAGTGTCTTGTCAGCAAGACAGTTACTTAGATTTTATTTCTGGATTGCTGTAGAGAAGGAGAAGYTGTTTTCCCAAGAAGGAATGAGTTAAAAAAGAAATACAGCACATCTGGTAACCATTGCTACTGCTGAAATAATAAGAATATAGTATAAAAAGTAAAATTCAAGTCATCAGGATATAATAGTAAATCAGTTTTGCAAAGAGTTGAAGATGAGTTGAATAGCAGCCTGTAGTTTAGGCTCAGGAGCAGATATTATGAAAAATAAAATTCAAGTCTTCAGTATATAATAGTAAATCAGTTTATGCAAAGGCTTACAGATGTGTGGAATACCAGCCTGTAGTTTAGGCTCATGAGGAAAAAAAATTCTAAAGAGATGTTAAGCAATTTTAGGAAATGTTTTTTACTGGGAACTTCCTCATAATCCAAAAACTTTTAGCAAGCTCTGGTTTTAAGGTCCCTAGGAAATTGCAGTTCTCCCTGAAGTACTRGGGTAGCTGTAAGAAATAATTTATGCTCTCACTTACTTTACTGTAATACCTTGTTATTTCCTGGCTAATCAACCTGAATGTGCAATGTTATCTACTAGTACAGCTGTGTTTGCTTCTTACATGCTGTGAGGTGACAGCCTGGTTATGTGAAAGGCTGTTTATGGATTGCAAACTTTGCCTAAAAAACTAATCTTTACTTCAATAATTTAAATTTGAGACCCCAAATATTATTTTTTAAGCATAGGCATATTCCAAAATTTGATAAATTTGTATGTCTTTCATTGTTTACTGCTTTGTAACTTGGTGAGGTCTGAATATTTCAGTTAAAGAGAAATTTGCTCTATGTATTTTATATTGAATGGAAGAGAAAACTCAGTCATTGCCTGCTCTAATGCTCGGTTTGTGATGCTTTAATATTTTCACTAGAAAGATATAAGCATGACTGCTTTTTTTGAGGATTTGTTGGTGGATCCTTCCTTATCCTTGTTCTCTTTTCAGTTTTGTATCTTTTTCTGCTTATTACTRCTGATAAATAATTTCATCTCCTCTTACAGATAAGAATATACTTTTTTCCTTTTGTCTGTGTTCGGAGAGTGCTTTCATTYGTGTGGTGACTGTGGCTGCTCCCTCTGCCTTATGTAGAGCAGGGCAGGTGGAAAGGCTGTGTGAGATGCTATRGAGTGGCCATGTTCCATACAAATTGGTGTAAAAAGAGGTGGTTTTTTTTGTTTGTTTTACTTGATGTTTCTGAAACGTTCATGAGCAATCTTTAGGGAGCTCAGCACTTAGATATTAGCATAATATGTTGCACACYAGGTACTTTGACTGCTGGGCATTGCAGATCATTGTGGCATTTATTTGGCATAAAAAGAATGATTTATAATAGCTTACAGGAGAACATAATCAGAAGTCAATGTCTTTTGTTACTAACCAAAGATTGAGGCAAAKCTGAATCAATAGACAATCTGTAGCACATTTTGTTTATTGCATCTTGGCATTTAAATTATTTGCTGTTACAGCCTGGTTTAGCTGATGCAGTTAAAGTAGGCATTATATGAAGTAATGAGTAATAGAAAGTACATAAAGAACTTGAAGGCTGGGAGCCAACTTACATTTAATCAGTGAATGTATGTATGAATGTTGTATTTAAGKTAGAATGTGTGACATGCTGTCTGATGATTATTATTGTAATTGCAGCCAAGAGGCAACAGAAAGCATGGTGCATCATTTATCATCACTAGAGCAATTGCAGGTAAATATGACTTGTTCTCACATTCATGACTTTTAAGACTGTGTGAATTACTTGTAAATTTTACAATTTCTGCCCTTTAGAGTGCCTAATGTAATGGAAATATAGTACAGGATGTGTTTTCTGATTGTGAACATGGCCGTGTTTTTTATGACATTTTGATGTCAATTTTGTGAGCATTCTTGTCTCCATTAGTTTGTTGGGACAGACTAATAAACCRTACATTGTAGAAGTTAAAGCTGTAGTTTAGCATTTTTTTTTTTCCTTCTCTTGACATTTCTTGCACTGGGCTGTTTGCTAGTTAGTTCTATAAGGAAGTTTTACTTTCTGATGATACTRCATTGCATAAACCAGGTGTTAAATGGCAGTGACTGAACTGTATTTTCATCCAGTAGGAATTTGTCTTAGAATTTCAAGAAATGTGCAGTGGTTTGGTGTTTTTGTTTGTTTAAGTTTGTTTTTGATTTGCCGTTCACATTTATTCTAACRTAAGAATTCATTGGCCAAGTTCAAAGGATTTTTCCCTCAGTGCCTTTTTTCTTTAATGAGAATTTGAGATTCCCTATGCAGTAAGCTGAAGGGTGTTTTAAGATTACTAGAGATGTAATTTTTACCTCTTTCCAWTGTAGGTCCTGCATTGCTCTTGCTTCGGTACATCTGGTACAGGTAGGTTTTACATGAATACTGYTTAATTTTCCTATTTGGCAATATTTTTATAGCTTTTTGATTTGATGGAAGGTAATTCTTAATGGGAGTAAAATTGAACACTTGTTTAGAATATTGTCCAAGCTACACTTAGAATAGCCTTTTTTCACAAATCAAGCTGTAGCTGCTTGAGTTGCATCTGCAGCCTAAATAGGAAAAAACTGGTATGTACCAGTTTGACTTAGTGTGTTTATCAGAAGCTGAAGTAACCTTGCAGTTGGAACAGGTTTCTCCAAACCAGGATTTGTCCTCTCTACTCCCAGCTGAGATATTGCAAGGGAAGCTCTTGTGGGGTTTTTTCTTTAACATCAGTGGCAGATATGATGGCACAACAGAGTTTGCTTTCTTTGGAGTAATAATTTTGAATTTTTTTTCTTTGACAATTCAGGAGTCATACAAAAAGCTTGATAACTTYTTGAGCACCACTCATGCCCTTTATAAATTAAAGTTTTGATTCAAAAAGTCATTGAATGGTCCCAGAAATACAYTGGAGTAAGTACAATGTTTCTGGAAAATTTCAGCTCTGTGGTTATACCACTTAGCAGTTTTGAAGATATTAATTTCCCCTCTTAAAGTATAATCTGTTGGTTTTGAGTTAGAGGGAAAGAGACATTAATGTGACTTCCTGTAAAACAGTACTGTACTTGAATTTGGCAAGGAATGCTGTTTTCCCTGTATCTGGTGTTCCACTTCATTTTTGTGCACCTACTCYCCCCACACCTTTTTCTTGTGAAGGGGTGATGTTTATGGGCACCACACTGTCATGTAAGTCTAGCTGTAAGGATTCAGTTGAAGACAGAATTCACTTACTTTTTTTCCCTTCCTCCAACAGTCATATTTAAAAGCTAATTTCAAGCTTTCATAATTTATTCTAGTTCCTGTTTTCATGTATTTGATAAAAGATTTTTGGAGGGAGCTTGGGAAGCCTCTAGTTTAAAGTCCCACTGAAAGCAGGAGAATGCTGAATTCCAGCTGGTTCCTTGGGGCTCTGTCCAGCTAGGCCTTGGAAAGGTTAAAGGATGGAGAACCCAGACTCTGGTCAGCTTTTTCAAGTGCCTGATTGTCTTCATGGTGAAAAAATCTTTTTTTTTTAATGTCAGTTTGGAACCCTCCTTGGTTTTGGAAGTACAGAGACATTTATGTTGGAAAGGTCCTTTACAGTCATTGTGGCCAACTGTTAACCCAGCACTTCCATGTCTTTCAAAGGGTTGATCATAGTCTCCTGTGTTCCTGTCATGCACCTCTGTTGCTCCCATCTTCCTGGTAATCTCCTAGGTATCAATCAGATACTGTGCTGCTGTTTTGTCATCCTGAAGCTTTCCCTTCTCCAGGCTAAACAAGTACAATTCCCACAGCATCTGATCTATTGTAGGGCAGGTAATCCAGTCCCCTGATCATCTTGGTGCCCCTCCTGTTTACTGGTGTTCTTCTTYTAATGGGTGTACCAAAACTGGCTGGTGACCAGAGTATAAAGAGTGATAAATAAATGATCAGTTCCCTTCGTATGCAGTTTTGTTCTGTTAGTAAAAACAAGGCTGTTGTTAGCCTCTGTCGTTGGCAGGGTGCAGTGTTGATTCATGTTCAGTTGCAAACCCTCTCAGGTAMTTGATSATTGCTTTGAAGCTGAGTTGTCTGCATGTGTATCTCAGGTGCTGCATTTGTTCACTGTGTGTTCTGATTTAGCCCAATGGTTTTGGTGTTTCAGCCCTGCAAAGTTTTCTCTGCCCCCTGGCCTGGTCCGTCTGGTTAATAAGCAGATCAACTGGCACCTCGTACTTGCAAGGTAACCAGCTCCCATGCTTTGCCATGTCTGACAGGAATGAATGTATTAATGCTTGCTCTGCTCCCCCATGATCCCCACTGATAGCCATGCTGAGTTGATATTGTGCTACAGATGTGTTATTCCTTCTGGTCAAGAGGAATAATGGAGGCTGCCCTCAGTGTGCTACCTCGGGGCTTCTCCCTGCTTCCCTTCAGTTAGTGCACCTCTCACTCAGGGCTGAGTGTCTCTCTGGCTTTTGGGGCAATGTGACTTGCAGTGCAGTAATTTTCAAATTCAAGTCCTGAATTTGGTTGATTAAAGACCTATAAGTTGGCAGGATATATAATTTTAAAAGAAGCAATTTATATTTGGGGARAGTGAATGCATACCCTCAGGACTTGTCTGCTGTTGCATACACAGAGAAGTGAGRGTTCCAAGGCTAGACCCAGCTGTTCTGCAGGAATTTTAGCAACATCAGTGAGATCACTGGCTTTTAAAAGTAAGAACAAGTATGCACAGRAAAGTGGTTCAGTCACAAGATTACATGAAAAGTAGCAGGGAAGGTTTTAGTTTATATTGTATGCAAAGACACATAACTTACTGAATTATGATAGTTATTTATACTAGATAAAGCAATACATAGTTTTGTGTGTTGCTGTTGTAAAATTATCTGTAAGCAATATCTGACTTTGACTTCCCATGCAGTGGGATTTTAGACATCTGTTTTCTTAGTGCTGCTGGAAAAGTGGCAGATAGATTTCTGTGAAATTAAAGGAATATCATAGCATGGGTATTTTATTTTTAATAAAAATTGGTATTTCCCCTTTTTTTGATTTATGAATGAAGCAATTTACATSTAACCATGGAGAAAAGCACCTAGGACTGTGATGCACATTCTGTAAGGAGGGGACTTCAAATTAACTTTCACATCTGTTTTTYCTTTCAGCAATGGTAAATTGTTGGCAGTTGTTCAAGACCAATGTGTAGAAATCAGGTAACTTAGCATTATCTGTTACTTCAGCTGTGGAGTTCTGAGAAAGTATTTCTGGTCATTTGCTAGCAATACTTTAAAAGATTTKTTTTGCTGTTTTGTTTKTTKTTTTTGCTTTTGTTTTGTTTTGCAGTGTTATATATTGTGAAATTTGCCCATGGAATGATCATAAAAGCAGAAACCTTCTGTTTATTTTTACTTCTCAGCCATCCCCCATTAAAAAAAACAAACCCTACATAAACTGTCTTTGACCCCCCCAATTATGATAAATGCATTTATATAAGTATGTATCTGTATTTCTTTCTCTCTGTTCTCAAGRTGTGAAAGAAAAACAATCAAGATCCTCAAAAATACTCAGCACAAATCATGRTGTTTCTAACCTCTGCCTTTCTGCCCTCTCTAGAAATTGTCCCCTAATAAATGGGACAAGGAGCTASTATCTAGTGTTCTTCTCTGTGGAGTAGCTAGCATGTATAATACTTCACCTTATTTTACAAGTGATGTGGATTGCTGTTAAGACTGATGCTTTCCCTTTTCTTGTGCTCTCTTAACAACAAGCTCTCCTTTGCCAGTTCAAGAGCACATTTAGCTGTAGAACAGATCTTGATTGAGTGTGTTTACTTGCTTCACAAAAATCCATTTGCTAGAAGGTCAGACCTTCCATTTATATGTAAAAGAAGCAAGTCTATGAAAATTGTTCAATCAAAAGTGGTGTGAGCACCATAAATGTCAGTTTAAAGACTATAAAATAAATCTTGTGTTTCAACTGTATTAATGTAACTATATTCCTGCATTGTTTCTAAAATTGTATCCTAGAGAATACTGACTAGGTTTATTTTTTCTGAAGTTATGTGAAGCACTGAAATGATGCAGTCCTATTTTGTACAGCATTACAAATAAATGAAGGATGTTGGTACTTATGCAGTTGGAAGAGGGTCTCTAAAATACTATTATAAGTTACTATAGCTGCCTGAGGGTGAAAGTTACTATCTGCTGTTTTTAAACAAGTAGTTAGAGGCATGCAGGCCTTTGAATTGTGCACTTGGAATATCTAGTGTTCTGTTACAGAAAACTGAATAGTGAGTTTCTTTCATATCTAAGTTCATGTGACTTTTTTCTGCAGGTCTGCAAAAGATGACTTTGTATCCATAGTTGGTAAATGTCAAGGTATGGCAACCTTTTCATCATTACTTCATGTCGTCTTTCTTTGTTATTCATACGTTGCTAAATGGTGGTGTTGGTTTACTTCAACGATAGTGATACAACTTCTTAAGATCATTGGAAAGAATATCTTAATAGTTTTGTTTTGTGTCCAGCTCTGTTACCCTCCCTCTGCCACTTCTTTCTATGATGATTAATGTATGAAACCGGAATTGAAATGAAATTATACTTAGAATTAATGGCTCTGGGAGACAAATGTGGTTTTACGTTTTTTACCCTCCTCTGAGATAAGCTTGTAGTGCTGGTAGGCCCCTGCATTTTTTTTTTTGTTCAACAACTGACTTTTTGTTCTGTTTAAGGGATTATATTTATTCTTTGCTTTTATTAATAATTTTATTTGTTTTTCATAGTGCCAAAGGATCCTAACCCTCAGTGGAGGAGAGTGGCATGGAGTCATGATTGTACATTACTTGCTTATGCTGAAAGCAGTGGCACAGTCAGAGTGTTYGACCTGATGGGCAGCGAGCTTTTGGTCATTTCACCGGTATGTGCTCTTTTGGCCTAAATACAAATATTGTAGAACTTTTTTTAAGGATCATGGATTCTTTCCACTCTTTGACCTTTTTCAAATCATGGCTTAGTTTGCTATAAATGCTGACACTATGARTACCATGYAGAAATGGACCATGAAAAGTTCCACTATAATACGTCCCTCATACGATCAGCTAAAGTCATGCATAGCCCTTAGAATAGCACAAGGGGTCTGTTTTACATCTGTCTTGGAATTGTGGTAGGTAAGTRGGTGCATCAGGCATTGAAAGTATGGAATCACCACAACTGGTAGTAACAGATTATAAACCTGCCCTTTGTATACMGAGTCAAATTGTAAATGAAGAACTRTTGCTGCCAGAGTACTCTGCTTGGTATGGTATTAGATAATTGCTGTTGACGGGCCCCACACAATGTATTTTCTATTTTGTATGTTCAAAGGGTATATTGAACTGGTTTCTGAAAGTGGCTCAAGTGTATTTCCTCAGTATATTGTCTTTGCAAACTTGATAGTAATAAGATTTCTTTAAAATCAAGATAAAAGAAAAAATTTATTTTGTAATAGAAACTATGAAACTTTTATTTTTAATGCAGTGTAGTTAGTTTAACTTTCTAGTTCTTTCTTTGTTCTTTCAGTAGCAAAGACATTTTTTTTWAAATTCCCTTTCTCTCCCACTGTCTGCCTGCATTTTTGGGTAAAGACAGCAAGTTTTCCAGGTGATCTGAGTTACGCTATTGCTGGATTGATCTTTCTAGAATACAAAGCAAGTGCCCAGTGGTCAGCTGAGCTCCTTGTTGTTAATTATYGTGGAGAACTGAGGAGTTACCTTGTAAGGTAAGCATAAATTTTGACTCGCTTTGAGAAGACACAGTGAACTTCAAAGGAATTTTTTCTACTCAAAAAAAAAAAATCTGAACTAATGCATTTATTTTTTTTTTTCTGTCGTAGTGTTGGAACAAATCAAAGCTTTCAGGAAAGTCACAGCTTCAGCTTTAGCAGCCACTATGCCCATGGGATAACAGCTGTCATTTATCATCCTGGTCACAGGTAAGTGTTCTGTTTGCTGCCTGACATTGATAWATAAATTATGAACAAAAAGTGGCAAAATAAGCATTGAAGTGTGTTGGATAGGGAGAGARAGAAAAATTTATTCTAAAATTGCTATTTAGTGCATCAGTAATAACAAGTCATATCTCCTTCTACTATGAAAGAGGAACTTTATCAAGTTCATCTCACTTGACTTTCATTATTCCATTAGTAAAAGATATGTCCTTTTCTGTTTGTGTACCTTACATAAGCACCATGCATTTTTTTAAAATGTCAGGAATAGGTTTAAAAGAGGTTTCTGAATATGATGAAAGATGGTTAAAGGCTGAAGTATAAGTTTAGTTGTTGGGGTGGGTTAGTTGTTTTTTTTTCTCCATCTGTAGTTGATTGCTGGACTTGTTGGCCAGCCCATTTTCCCCAGTGTTCTGGCTGGAATTGCCAAGATTTGGTATTTGGCGTTGTCTTGTGATGTGTTTTCTCTATTAGTAACTTTTTGGTACAGAAACTGGACTTGAAATGAGGCCTGCCTGCCTGCTCTTGAACCCAAGTTCTAGATAGTTCTCTCCTATTAGATCTGCTAGGATTGACTCTTTCAGTGGAATGTTACAGCACTGTGTTGTTTTAAATGGAAATTAGGCTTGGCTGTAGAATACCAGAAGAAACTCACTGTTGAAAGAACTTGTTCTCATTCTTCAGTGTTAAGTGAGCTGTCACATCTATCTTAGGAAAAAAAATTATTATTAATGACATGTAATGTTCTTCTAGTTTATTATTTTGAGAGATGAATTTTGTGCATGGCTTTTCCTTTCCACCTATTTAATATTTAGTGATTTCACATAATTAATACTAAATTTACARTTTTGAGGTAATAGTTGTGGGTTAGGGAGCTTTGGTTAGCACTACAAGACCAAGACAACAGAACCAACCCATTGTTTCCTTTGATCAGACCATGATTAATGGTTGTAGTGTTTGCTGCTATGTGCAGCCAGTTGAGTGGTTTAGTAAAGTTGAAAGAAACTTTGAAAAACTGACACGTGAAAGAATGCAAAATTGAATGGAATGGATGGAAAACAAAAGAACCAGTGTTTTGCCCCTGAGGGAGACAAGTCTTTTCTGTTTTGATTTTGGTCTATGGTAGAAAGCTTGTAAATTTGACATTGGAGAATTCTAAATTGGYGAGTAGAATCTCTTGCTGAAATTTTCTTGTTATCCCAAAAAACCCTAGGAAGGCTTGAATGCAACTACTTTGAAGTTGTACATTAAATAAAATTGTTGATACACCTTCAATTTTAGTTTTCAATAATGTGAACTTTGATCCCGTAACACAAAGTTCAACTTTGTCGTTTTGTGCTTTCTTGCATTTAATTTAATCTCAGATGATGAAATTATACTGATATCTCTTCACTGCTTATAGGGCTTGACTTAATGCATTACTGTATTACTGTGTATTTGCTCATAACCCATTATAGTACAATAAAATAGCAGTTAAGAACTAAATTTACTTAATTTTTTTCAACTAAGTGTATGATAATTGCAAAGAGAATATGGCAACAGGGAACGTTTCTCAATCTGTAGGAAAACATGAAGCAGTAGCTTTGGAAAATAATCCAATAATGACTTTTACTGTTTTGGCAAAGTATTATATACCTTCATTTAGATACCTAATGTTGGTGTTCTCATGTGATCCCCCTTTCATCTAGGACAGAATTTATGGTGCATTTTAGTTGACAAAACTTCAGTGTGAGCTCTTTGTGARCTGAAACCCGAGGTTCAACAGCTGCTTTTGTTTTGGTATCTTAATMTGGAGCTGAATGTCATATTTCTGGGTTACCTGCAATTTCTTCAGAAAATGTTTGATATTAAAGCCTAAAGTTTGCAATGAAGGGCTTTTCATGAAGAAGTCTTAAAGGGTTTCAGATTTATTTAAATTTTTTGTACTAAAATTGCTGAGTGAAGAAGGGCATATCAGGCTTTTCTGGGATGCCTCAACTGAGCTTGTTCTTGATATCAGTGTTACGCTGGCTGTCTTCAACCCAACTTTGTACAAACCTGTGGAGTGGAGTAGAATYGAGGTACTGCAAGAGCAGCCAGTTTTTGAGGAACTCTTGGACACGACTGAATCTATTCCCCTGCACTCAGGGTCAGCTAGAGCAGAATGCTTGGAGCCATGTCCTGTGTCCTGTGTTCTCCTTTAGCAGCATGGTCTGTGTCAAAGCCTCTAAGGAGCTGGAGAGCTGCTCCAGGGGGTGCTGGAGGCTGAGCCTGGCAGCACATCACTGTGATTGTTTAGACAAGTTCTGGCCATCATTTTCTGCAAAATGCTGCACTCTAGGCCTGGCACTTACACGGGTCTTTTTTTAGGATTTGTTGAAAGGGTTTCTGGCCCCTGTTAATCAGGTGTCCMTTTGGAACAAAACCTCAAAGCACCCTTTGATTAGGAGCAGCTGGCAGATCCTGCTCAAAGCTTCTAGAGCATGCTAGCTAGCTCTTCCTGGCAATGATAGGCATTGTGAAGTTCCTCAGAGGCTTCCCAGTAGTCTTCTAGTGGTCTCTGGAATCCTCAGATGGTGCCAGAAGTATGTAGATCATWAAGGATGTAGAAATGAAGCCTGGAAACAGCTGCACAAACTGCTGCATGCTGGCTGTGCTCTGTGTAGAACACCTTTGCAAGAAAAAAAATTAGCTTCCTCATATTCATGTCTCCTATTGCAGTTTTTGGTGAAAGTTTTACTGCCTTAGGCCATTCTTTACACTGCAGAATAGCCAAAGCTCTAAGAACTTTAAGCATCACTGTCAAGAGRSATCTTACCACTTYCTACAACTRCCTGAAAGGTGGCTGTAGCCAGGTGGGGGTCAAACTCCACTCCCAAGGAGCCAGGAAGACATAGAAGATGAGGCTTAAGCTGTGCCAGGGGAGTTTTAGGTTGGGCATCCAGAGGAATTTCTTCACATTAAGGGTGATTAGGCATTGGAATGGACTGCCCAGGGAAGTGGTGGAGTCACCATCCCTTGAGCTGATTCTAGTTGACATAGTAGTGTTTGGTCATAGGTTAGGCTTGATGATCTCAGAGGTTCTTTTCCAGCCTAACTGGTGATGTGATTCTGTCATTCATCCATGATACAAAATCATCCTACTGTACATTTGTGGCTAGCAGGAGACCTGGGAATACTAAATAAGTTTTAATGATGTCTTAAAAAGGATTAAATGTGGAAGGAATTTCTTTTCCTTTATTCTTTCATTTGACTTTTGCGGGTGTAGTTTTGACATCCCTGGTGGCCTGAGCTGTGTGAGCAGCAGCTGCTGCTGGGGGCAGAGCATTTTGTCTTGGGAAAGGAATAATGGAGCATTCCTAGGCTGGAGCTTCAGGCTCCTACAGTTGTGCCTTTTTTTGTACATGCTTTACCTTTTGATGGGTGATTCATTACAGTGATGCTTCCAAACAAACCTATTCTCAAAGTTTTCCTAGAAGTAGTCATCAGTTAAATATAGAGGTGCTTGTTAATAAGGTGAAAGGGCTTCAAGGGCAAATTCTTTGATACAGTTTAGTGGTGATCAGCAATAATTACAAGACTTAGGTAAAGGTTTTTAGAATGCCACTTAAAATGTGTAACAATTATTACATGCACATGTATAAGTGGTACAGTGGGTTCAGAAAACRGAATTGACAARTCTTAATGTGTTCARTTCTTCAGTGAAAGAGAAGAAGCTTTTGTACCACATCTGAATAAATGGAAATCTGATGCTTAGACAGAATGATCAGAACTTGTCATATGCTTTAGCAGTAATTTTTTATCATTTTTTGAGGCTAAAGGGGGAAATTCAGACTTGTGGCCAGATGTATTTTATTTTAGATGTTGGGGATTATGACTTACCTGGAAAGCTAGAGATGAGAGTGAATAGGTGTAYRTGCTACAAATAACAAATGTTACTTGAACAATATTGAAGTATTTTTCGGTTTCAGGGTATTTATTCACAGACAGTGTTTATTGTGGCATTGGTAGATTTAGCCTTTTGCTACTCTAAGCAAACTGCTGTAGACATAAGAAAATTAAAAAATGTGGCGGTATATGAAATCATAATCCATCTTTATATTTTTTACAGACTTCTCCTTGTAGGAGGCTGTGAAACAGATGAAGATGGAGTATCTAAAGCAGCTGGTTGTGGGATATCTGCTTGGAGAATTCTGTCAGGCTCTCCTCATTACAAACAGGTTACTAGTTATGAAGATGATGTTAGAACAGTAAGTATGTGTCCTCCTTTTACTGGATGAATATTGTCACTGGAAGYTCAATAAGTATCTCTTTATGAAAGATGAATTTAATGTGATGTTTTGCAATTTTCTGAGCCGTGATGTGTGTGTCTAAACAGTTATCTTTTTCCCCACAGCATCTGTCTGTTTTTGCTTTTTCTGTGCTATAATTTGAACTTCAAGTTCTTAATTATCACTTGTGGTTTTAGAATGAAAAACAAGAAGAAAGGAGTCCGTAAATTTTCAATATTTTTCTCTTAGTTGTCCATTGGGATATRTTACTTGTCTTTGTTGGAAAAAAATTACAGTTTGTTCTTGTATTTCTTCAGAACAAAAGGCAGCACACCTGAAATAAATGTTTCACTTCAATTCTTGCTCTTTATTTCTTTTGCTTCTAGTAGAAGTAAATGTTTGATTTGGTAACAACTTGGTTATGCTGAAATCAATTTACAATATAAATTCCAGTGTTTACTCTTACATAGGTATTGCTTAGTATTACAAGTGAGTTGTTAATTTAATTGCAAATGAGTAGTGCTTTTCTGTGACATGTTGTGTACCTACTGCAGTGGACAGAATTCTACAAACTGGATTTTATTATGCTTGCATTATTTTAAAGTTGGCAGACTTATGGAAGTTTTAAAATAGGAACATCATAGAATATGCTGAGTTGGAAGGGACCCATGAAGATCATAGAGTCCAACTGCTGGCTCTGCACAGGACACCCTGAGCCACACCCTSTGCCTGAGAGCATTGTCCAGATGCTTCTTGAGCTCTGTCAGGCTTGGTGCTGTGACCACTGCCCTGGGGAGCCTGTTCAGTGCCCAAACACCCTCTGGGGGAAGAACCTTTTTCTAATATCCAACCTAAACCKCCCCTGACACAACTTCCCGACATTCCTCAGTCCTGTCCCTGCAGAGATCAGTGCCTACYCTTCCTCTCCCCATYATGAGGAAGCTGTAACTGCAGTGAGGTCTGGCCTCAGTCTCCTCCAGGCTGGACCARTGACCTCAGTCACTCCTTACATGGTTTCCTCTCAGGGCCCTTCACCATCCTTGTGGCCTTCTTTGGACACTCTAATCTAATCCTGATCTCTTTCATGTGTTGTAGCACTGCTGACTCATTCAATTCACTGTAGACCAGGACCTACAATTCCCTTTCCCCAGCACTGCTCTCCAGCCTCTCATTCCCCAGTCTGTGCACACAGCCAGGATTGCCCCAGATTCACCATCTKGCACTTGACCTTGTTAAACTTCATATGGTTGGTGATTGCCCATCTCTCTAATTTGTCAAGGTCTTTCTGCAGAGCCTCTAAAGAATCTTGCAGAGTTGTTTCAGTATTTTAAATATGACTTAATATTTGGTGCATAAAGCAGTGTATGACATYGTTTTTCATTATATGATTTGTTTCTGTTCTTACAGGCACAGAGAAGAGGATTATTAAGGATTAGGAATTTAAGATTTTACAGCAGGCGAGGAACAGAACAGGTATTAAGATCTAGGTCTACCTCAGAAATGTATTTTACTAATGTAATTGTCCATTAATGACTACCTAAGAGACTGACTGAAAGTAGGTCTTAATTTATGCAACTTAGGAATTAACACTCTGTTAAATTAATCAAAAAGCTTTAGCATTAAATGCAGTAGCTTGCTACTTATTTGGCTTTCTTACAAATCCAGTTAGTTCCTTTGCTGAAGTTGAATCGCTGGGTTTCAGGAACAGGTCTAGAGATGTAGAGTTCAATATTAAATGTAAACCCTTATTCAAAGAAGTTATAAGAAACCACTTAATTATTTGTTAATGAATGTGATAATCAGACCATGTTAGATGTGTTATATATATTCTACAAGAAGAAAGTAGATTGTGATGCTGTTTCTCTGATATATGTCCAAGAGATAAAGAATAACGATAAAACTCAGCCTTCTGTACTATACTTAYCCTACTAGAAAACCACCAAAATCTTCAGCCCACAATTTCCACACCATATGGGGAAGAAAAAATGGGTGGATTCAAACTAATCATTCATGGCTTGAGAAGGGCAGACACAAGGACTTTTATTTTTTCATTGTGAGATATTACGGAAATATTTTGCTAAGTAGCTTCTAAAGYTTATTATGGGTCAGACTTCTAATCCCAGGATGCATGTGAGCCTAATGAAACTGCTGATCAGAATCAGCTTATTCTTAACAAACTCTTGGTATGGCCCTTGTGTTCTCCTCTGCCATGAATGAGTGTTAAATCTTCAATGTTGTGCTGAGGTGTAGGTGTGTGCTTTCGTATTTCTGAGGTGTTGTACACAGTGCTCATGACTTGTACATGCCTTAGGAGCTTCCCATGCAGTACTACAATTCCTTTTCATATCTCTTGTAAACTCATCATATGTGGCTTTGGTTTGTTTCCTTTTTCTATCACCCCTTTCCCTTCTTGTAGAAAAATTTGTTATCCCTTATTTTACTTTACAAGGAAAACACAGTGTCTGTTCAACACCTTCATTCTGTGTCCTGAGAGAAAAAATGGCTGATCTGAGTTGGAGATGACCTTAATAGATCTTTGTGATGTTTTAGGTGACTGGTTAAAAGAAGTTGCTTGCTTGATTGGAAAGGGAAAACAAATCTTTCTGAATCTTTCTCAGGGGTGGAATGGAGAGAGATTTTACTCCTTTGCTGAAAATGCTGAAGCTGACTTAAGTTTTTTTTGCTGAGAAGCTTGTGCTGCATGTAAATGTACTAAACTTCATTGTACTTGACAGTACTGAATTAATGAAGAAATGTGGAACTTACTAATCCTTGAATGTTTTGATCCAATTTCAGWGGTTATAGGTTAGATATGTAAGGTATAGTTTTTATTCCTAGTGTGAAATTAACACCAGGGTTAAAATGTGACAGACACAGCAGCTTGTGTATTAGAACTGGCTACACTGGGATTTGATTCTTAGTGTTGTTAAATGACACTTAAAAATGTGAAGTGCCAGCCTGCTGAGTTTCTCAACATCTTGTTTTCTGTTCCCTTAAGCTGACGAGCTGTTTATGGAGGCAGCATTGTCTGCTTTGGCAAAGGACGGATTAATTTTTATAGATAAGAGGGCTTGGGTAATAAATTTGAGTGTGTTAATGGCCACCCAATAACTAAATCTCACAGCCAGAGACTTATTACTGACTGCTGAGTAAACATTTACCTCCTTTCAAGGTCTGTGATGTATACCACTGATCAGTTATCTGAATGGGTTATATATTTTAGCTCTGTGTTTCTAGGTCCTTTAACARTCCTCTGTTCTTTGTCCTTTGTGCATGCAAATTGACTTGAAAGAGAGAATTGCCATTAGAAGGCATGTACATTTCCTGGGCAAACTACAGCTGAAAGTGCAGTACTCCAGCTGCCTAAGAATATGGTCAGAGAATATGAATATTTTCTAATGTGAATAATTCCTAATGGGTTTAAAAAGCCCCTTAATGCTCTCCTTTTCAATTAAAAACACGTTTTAGGCATGGATTTAAGGAGTGCTCTCAACAGCTGCAAACCACTGTACAAGATTTCTTGATTGTTAATGCTTTTATGACATACCTAGAATTTAAAGAAGCCTAAGAAATAAAATAAAAATAATAATTTCAAGAAACTCTGAGTCCAAACAAACACACTGGCCTGAAAGGAATATTTTTATCTTCAAATAATACCTACAAATAATAGTAACATTCTGTAGAAAAGCCATTAGAACTTCTTAATTGATGCATGTCAACTAACCTTTCTGTGCTTCATTTCTGTTGGGGTATTTTCTGAGAGGGGAGGTGCTGGCTTAAAAATTGGTTAGCTGCAAACTTGGAAAATTTTAACTGTGAGTCCTTATTAAAACGTTTTTTTAAAGTGAACAAAATGGAATTTTAAGAGCAATGTAATTTTTGGAAATCTGCATCCTGTTGTCTTTYAGGGAAGACAAGACACTTTAAGAACTGAATGGTCTTTCTGAAAATGTGGGATTTTGTTGGGAGAGGGGTGAATAAATATAAAGCATTTTTTCAGGAATTGTAATTAATTGCCAGTGGCACTAAATTACAMTTTAAAATTTACTTGTGTATTTAGGGTGTTTTGTGGAAATAGTGTACAGATCCAGTTCTAGTGTGCAGGATTTTGTGAATCCTTAAGAAGGTATTTTGTTACAAGCATGTTGTGCCTCTTAAGGTATCCAGAGCTGAAGGAGAACTTAATCCAGGAGAATTTTTGTAGCCTTGAYGAAATTAACTGAAAAATGTTGAATTATTTTAWCTGTATGGACTTAATCTGATATTTGCTGTGTTACTACTTGGTCTGTTGTTACTCAGGAGATTCTTGGATTCTGATTCAGTGTCCTGAAATGAACACTGTGCTCCTCCAAGATCTCTTACTGTCTGTATTTCTTGTATCCCTTTTTTTCCCCTTTGATTTAAGCTTGTTTTTTAATAATGCCACTGAGAAGTTTGCTCCCAGGGAGGAAGAGCTGTACTAAGCTGGGGTTTCATAATAGTCTTCCTTGGGTGGACCAGTGTCAGGATAGTAAAAACTGGGGCTGCTGAATATTTTTTCAGTACAGAGAATGATGTGCAGTTTTCCCTGCAAGTAGCTCTGCATTGCTATCAGGGCATTCTCTTAGCAATGCTGCACTTCCAGGTTTTATTTGCTATATAACAACATGATACAGAAGTTTACATTCCTGAAGATTTATTCATGCTAAGGTAGTGTTATTCCTTTATGCAGGCTGGTTTTACTCTTCTATGCCACAACTAATATCTTAACTTTCTCGTTGAGAATAAAGGTTTTTTTAGTTTCTTTTTAACTTAAGGTATGCTGACTATTCAGAGTGCAAGATTGTACAATTTTTTTGTTCCCCCTAAAATAAAAAAAAAAAACATATTTGGAGGAATTTTTTTGGGTATTCCTTGGTGTATTTTTATAATGTTTGYATTTGCTTGGATGTGTGGCAGGATGGAGTTTTCAAGATGAATCTTTCTCCTGATGGAGCTCTTTTGGCAGCTATTCATTTCTCAGGAAAACTGACAATCTGGTCTATTCCATCTCTCAGACAACAAGGGGAATGGGACCAAACTRCTCAGGTAAGAAGAATATACATGCTTAGAAACTTGAATTAATCTCTTACTCCTCTGGAAGTGTGTT
Source organism: Alauda arvensis (assembly GCA_902810485.1). NCBI lineage: Eukaryota > Metazoa > Chordata > Aves > Passeriformes > Alaudidae > Alauda > Alauda arvensis. Next base: position 1,954,965 of record CADDXX010000077.1, on the reverse strand, counting down.
TTTGTAGGAGATGAGAGGAGTTCAGGTAATGATGCATTAGCTACATGCTGGCTTCCCAGTCAGCTCCATGGTCTTCAAGAGCTCTATACTTAATTTTATAATGATCTTTCAGTGTTATACCCATAAACTGTAAACTTGAAATATTAAGGAAAAGAACCAATTATGTTGCAATGAATTTTTCATGAGGCATTTTGGTGCCAAGTAGGTAACACTGTTAGAATTAGACTGCAATACCATTAGACTGAAAGGCCTTTATAGAAGAGAAGTAGAGGCTAACATGGGTAAATTTGTTTCAGTGGTTGAAACCAAAGTCTCCTGGATGTCTCAATGTATKTTATACCTCCATCAAAATGTACCATACCTGGTTCCAGATGACACTGTAGAATATTTTCTTAATCAATTTGCTGTTAAGTCCAATGCTTTCTACAGGAATTGTTTGCAAAACTAAGTAGGGGAACTTACATTAGAAATTGGTCAGACACTGGCAAACTTCTATGTGACTTGTGCAAGTTTAAACACTGGGAATTTAAAGCTATTAGTTTTCACAGGGAAAAAATAATAAAACTTTATTTTAAGGGGGAAATGCATTCTGAAAAGTGRAAATCTAAAGCCATGCACATTAGTATGTGAAGTGTTCTGATTTTCCTCCCATTAATTTCTTGACTAATAGATAAAGAAAGGCTTTTTGCTTGAAGTACTGTGTGTTATGTTTGAAATCTACAACACATAAACCAATATTAGTTCCAAACAGGGTAAACAAATGGGATCAAAATGTAATTTCAAGCTTATTTAGAAAACATTTTAAAACAGCAGCCAAAACAAACAAACAAAAAAATCAAAGAAATTCTCATCTAGTGTTGTATGTCTAAATATACACACCTATTTATCTCTATTTTTAATATACACATTAATATTTTGCTCAATTTTGACAAATTTTGCTCAAGGATGCTTACAGTGAGCTGTATGCTTGCTTTCTTTTTAGCAATAATGAATATGTATTCTGAAGGAGCATTTGGAGCTTCATAATTCAGTGAGGGTGATATAAAGGAATATTTAGTGCTTGACTGTTCTCAAAAAATCTTTTATAGGTGAAACTGGTGTCCAAATATAATGTGTATTTTCTTAATATGTGTGAAATTAACTGAGAGTGGCCTCATGTTTACTTTTAATTACTAGACTCTCCTCTTTCTTTTGAAAAAATCAAGTCTGAAAAACACCTGCATGACCTAAATGTGCTTTAGTTATTTCAGCTTCCTGTACTTCCCCTGCGTTGCACTTGGGGGCAGGATTTCTGTCACTGCTCAATCACGTTTGAAATAGCAGCACTGCAACATAATTCTAAACTTCTAGGTGCATCAGTAACTGATGTTGCTTCTTTTCTTGCCCTAGTCTTGAAAGGGGCTTTATCATTCTGAAAATAGCTGGGGAAAATACTTACAGAGCTGTGCTAGACTGTCACACAGGACCACTACACAGAATCTTTTGGAGATTATTTTATGTGCCTGCAGTACTTTGTATAGACATGAAAAGCAAATGCTTGGCTTTTGATTGCTGGAGAACATTTGTTTCAGAAATCTTTAGGGTATGATTACTGTTTAAAGCTGGTCAGGCCCAGGCCATGACTTGTGGTTTTGGGTTTGTTTGGTTTTTTTGTTTTTTTTAATTGTCTGTAGCAAACTACAATGGTAGTTCAGCAGTTATATGTTTATACTTGAGAAGAGTTTAAATTTATAGGGAGCATTTCAAAAACTGAAAAATAAAAGGGTCAGCAACCGAGTAAATAAATCGATTCTGTGTTACAAAGATTTACTTGCATATAATTTCTTTTTTTTTTAGCCAGGCTATGATGAGCTTAACCCAGACTGGAGACTCTCTAGTGAAAAAAGAAAGAAAATGAAAGGTATGCAGTACAGTTACATTATTATTTTATATCACTGTGTAGTTAAAAATAGTAATGCAAATACATGAAGGCTGAAATGCCTTAATTAAATCTCAGGTTGCCAAAATTGCATAATTTGAATTTGTAGCATGGCAGAGCTAAATAAGTGTCATAATAGTTTTTTTTTCAGATTCTCTCTTAGGAATGCTTTTATAGSCATGAAGAAGTTGATGTTTCAGTTAGCACAGGATTCCATATTTTATTCCTGTGAATGTCTAATAAATCTTGAAAGCTGCTGTAATTTAAAGAGATTGGTTTAAAATTCTAAAGACAATTCTAAAACAATTTTCCTTTGACTGGATTRATCTCATCACTYTCKATTGTATTCCAAAAGTTCAGGCCAATCTATGCAGCCATTTAGCACCTGGTTATTGCATGGCTGTTCCAAGAGTGCAGAGATCAACAGCTATTCCATGATCCATTTGCTGCTGCTTGTACACATCTATATTAATAAAAGATTCCTGTTTSTTTCTAGGAAAAGAAAGAACATTTTTCTTTCTTTACCTTGGTGATTCTGTCTTTGGGTTAATTCATCTGACCTTTATGGGTGGGCCGTTGGTTAAGCACTGTTGAAAAAGGAATAATCTGGCCGGTTCCTTAGTGCTGTTTGGGGAAAGGTTGCTTTCATCAGAGGAATGGAAAGTGACGTGTGGGGAGCAAAATGAGCCCATTCTCTGATGAGTATTTTATCCCAACACCAGTTCCCATAATCAAGACAGTGACTGGCAATGCCACAGCTTCCATCCTCAGTCCTAGAGACTTTTTTGTTTATTTGTTTTTTAGTTTAATATTCCTAACAACATCYTCTTGAAATATGTTKAYWTGTYTRC
>CADDXX010000077.1:1839532-1952185 GCA_902810485.1 Alauda arvensis | reverse complement strand
AGCCTTTTCTGATTTTCATTAGTATTTGGTTTCCTGTCATGTCAAGGATGGCCTGATAGGTAATGAAGTAGATCTTTATCAAAGATAAAAATCTGTCACTTCTCATACAAGTAAATCAGTTTACTGTGAAATTTTTCCAAATAATTTATATATGTTACATTTGCAGTTAAGTCACTTTTTTGCTCTCAACAGCATTATTTTATACAAAATTGGTTCAGTAAAAGGCAATTGGTATAAAGTACAAACTTAGTGAACCAAGGTTGCAAATATAACAATAAATCTCTGTTAGACTAGACTGTATTTCTTCATAATGGAAGTCTCTTCTGTTCTTACCTGAGGTTTAACATTATCTTTCTTTATATGGTGCATTCTTACTTTAGATAAAGAATCCTATTACCCAYTGATAGATGTAAATTGGTGGGCAGATAATTCTGTCATCCTTGCTCGCTGCTCTGGTGCAGTGACTGTGTCCTCAGTGAAGACATTAAGGAACCTGCTGGGAAAGGCCTGTGAATGGTTTGAGAGCTCTCCTCAGGTCACCTCTGCTCACGATGGAGGATTTCTGAGTCTGGAGGTGAGCAGTGTGCACAAGCAGCTGTCCTTCTGCAATGCAGCATAAAAAAGTTTGCTTTTCTATATGTGATTATAAGGTAGGGGGGTTAAAAGGGAAKATGTTACTACCAATAGGAAAAGTGATTCTGCTTCCTCATCTGTAGATAGGCATTGCAGGGAGATTGTGAACCTGCTGCAGCTTAATGTTCTAAGGAAAACTGGACAAAACAATGAATAACTTGTGGMGAGTAGAAGCAAAACTGGAAGGTTGAGTCTCAATGAAAGTAAACTTGCAACAGAAAAAAATGAGTGTTGACAGTAACCTTGCCTTGTATGGTAGTGCATCTGAAGAACACTGCAACAGTCCCTCTTCCACACTGAAATACATGGTTCATGGAGAAAGAGTGAACACATTTCAGTTAGACATGGAGAAACACAATGAAGGCAGAGCTATGTGAGAGATACATCTTTTGTTTATTTTTAGTAGGATTCCAGAAGGGAGTAGAATATAAGCAAGTTAATCAGTAATTTTCTTTAAAACTGAGAAAGTTACTGTTTTCTAAAGCTTATACTGAARTAGATCTTAAACATCTTAATCCAAAGTTTAACATTAGAATCMGAAAGTCTCAGTACACACCAAAGCTTGTGTGTATGCTTTTGGAAAGTTGTATTACTCTGGAAATAATACATACAGCCAGTGACTGGGGTTGTAGTCTGGGGTTGTGTTGTTGAACAGAAAACCTTGCTTTGARTAGCTGAGAGTTGAAAACACTTCTTTATGCTTCAGTAAGCTATAGAAAGCATGGGAAGATGTCTCCACTTTTCTGCCGTGTCTTGGCTGGTGCAGGAGKTGTAGTGTAAAAGCAGGTTACTAAAAAGCCTTCACTTGGGTAGGTGAGGGATGAAGCCCCAGATCCAGTAGATAGATTCAGTCAGGGTTTGTGGAACAGGTTAAGCAAACTGAGAAATCAAGGATTTAAAGGAGAGAGGGAGGAAGGATGTTGATTCTGAAATTTGARGTCCTGGAAGTGGAGATCTACTCAGTTCTTACTAAGCTAGTTCAGGTGTACTAGGTGGATGCTTGTTCGTGTTTTCTGTGCAGTGTGAGGTGAGACTGGTTCCAAAAAGACTGCGCTTGGAGAGCAGGCCTGGTGATGAAGATGAGGGAGAAGAYGACTCGGACTCAGATGATGAAACTTCTGCTAAGGACAGATATTTCAGCTACCTGAAGCAAGCCCTGTACTTTGTGACAGAAATGGAACGATTTGCTCCTCCACGGAAGCGACCACGTACTATTACAAAGAATTTCCGCCTTGTCAGCTTAAGATCCACGACTCCAGAGGAACTGTACCAGAGAAAAGTAAGTCTAGAAGGAGAAACCACATCTCTCTTAATCAGCTTTGCTTAGAAAGAGCTTTTTGTTTTTCTTTAATTCTTGCTGTGTGACAAAAGGATTTAGGGACGTGCTTCTGAGAGTCTCTTAACTGACAGTGTGCTGTGTTACCTGTTTTAAAACTGGCATTATAATAACTTATTATAATTATATATAATATATAATTATATGTAATTATAATGAGGGATGTTTCCACTGAGAGACACTGTGCATCACTGGCTTGGCTAGACTTGGACATGTACTTACATGTTTGCATGTAGTGAAAGACTTGGCAAATATATTCAATAAAATCAGTTTAACTTCTTGTTTGCCCAAGAGTGGGTTAACTTACAGTTTTCTGTGAAYGTTGTGCATRTTTTTTCAGATATCTGTTCAGATGAAGCCTCTGACACATTCTTGCCAAACAGATACTTCTTCATTTTTGGAGCTCTTGGACAGACTGCTTTGTCTAGGCCATTCCAGTTGCTCTGATGGCCAACCAGTGCACTCTGTAACTGTTACAGTTCCCAGAGAATGCTGATGTCAGACTAAATATGATCTGTAACTAATACGATGTCACCTAAATAACATCTTGCTTTTATTTGAGGGGAAACTCTGATTTTCCAGTGGTGTCCATCAGATCTGAGTCTTACTTAGCTGTGTCTTGAATCTCTCTTTTTCTTACCTGCTTCTGCATACCCACAGTAATTATCCCTCTACCTCTTTCCACACACTGAATTAAGAATTCATTGTTCAGTATGGAAATTGGATGACCTTCATTTTCATATGTTTGCTTTTTAGATTGATAATGAAGAATATGGGGAAGCTTTGTCTTTAGCTCARACGTATGGCCTTGATTCTGATCTTGTGTACCAAAGACAGTGGAGGAAGTCAGCTGTTAACGTTGCTTCAATTCAAGACTACTTGGTGCGTTTGTGTTCTGTGACTTTTTTCTTTTTTTTACACTTTCTTATCAGACTGAATGTGTTATCTTTCCAGAAATGGAATTCTCAATTGTATTCTAATTCATTCAATGTAAACTGGTGGCAGTTTGAAGAATTGTCCTGCAAATTCTATTTCATGTCATGTGTAAGAGAGCAATTTAACTGAAGGCCTGATCTAAAAACCTTGTCAGTTAATGAAAATCTTTCTGTTGGAATATCTTTTAACTTCTGTTAATAGCAACACACTTTCTGTGTGTAATCTCTTCCYCCACAAGCAGCAGTAGAGCCTGGCAAATGAAGAATAATAATTGGAAATATCAACTGTTTAAACTTCCAATTATTACAGAAAATAAATTGGGAAGGTGAAGTCAGTATCAGTAGCTGTATCACAAAGTTGGAATAACAAAATTTACAGGGACTGTAACTATGAACTGTAACTGAGCTTTTCATTACAATTCAACGTGGGGGGTTTTTGGCTTGGAAGAAAGACTTCTAACTCAGCAGAAAAATGGTGTTGAAGTTGTACAACCTCATGGTTGTGGTAAAGCATTAGTAATAGAAATATACTATTAGTATAGAATAGTAATATACGGTTAACTATTAGTTATAGTGTTAGTAATACAGGTGTATTAGTGTGCATGTAGTAGTATAGATAGGTATGTTAGTCTAGGCTAAAGTATTACAAGAGATCAAGAGAAATGTAATCTAATTTTTTTCAAGTCAGATATTGACAGAATGTCAAAATTCAGCCGTTCTGTCAGTGATCTGTAATGTCAGCCAAAGATCAGCAGATAAGTCAAATACCTTCTGTAATTCTGGTGCCTTTTCTGTCACAGAATCTTACTGGCATGTGAAGAGGATGGTTTTGAAAATTACTCTGTTGCTATTGTGGAATATATACGCTTGGTTTATAAAATATGTATTTTACCCCCAAACCATCACATTTTATTTAGTGTAAAAAGGAGTGACGTTAATTAAAAAGTACAAATAATAACTTTTGTTTCAGTTATGGGACTTCTGCTAAATCATTTGGTATTTCCATGCTCTTTTCTGCCTCATACACTCTGAGGGAATTGTTTGTTGTGTTCTCATCTCTTTTGTTGGTTTGCATTKTCAGTGACCAGAGGAGCTTGATATGTTAAGTGGAAGAAACACATGAGGAAACTTTAACTTGGTTAAAGTTATTTCTGGTTCCATTGCTTTGGATGGGACCATGTAACATTGTGTCTGTGCTCTTGTTCTTGGACAGAGCAAAATCAAGAAACGTGCATGGGTTCTTCATGAGTGCTTGGAAAGAGTTCCAGAAAATGCAGATGCTGCTAAGAAGCTGCTTCAGTATGGTTTGAAAGGCACAGACTTGGAGGCTCTTGTGGCCATAGGAAAAGGAGAAGATGGTGGCAGGTTTGTGAAGAGCATTTTTTTTTTGTTTTCTTTTTAAAGAATGGTGTATAAAGTATTTTATAGTAATTTGGTAAAATTTTTTTCTTATCAACCACTAGTGAAAATATTGAGAAGCTTTTGCAGGACATAAAGAAAGGTCATGCTTTGACTCAGAGTATTCTGTAGRTGTCCACAAAGTATCTATGCATTTAACCTCTGTATGTATATAAAATACAGTGTTCATTGTAAATATATGCCCTGTAATCTCTTCATCAGAGGGAATTTATGATGTTGGTATTTTACTATGAGAATCTGTTTCTCTTGCTGCTCCTGAAAGCTGCAACTAACCCTCTAAATGTGTTTTGTTGTATGTCTTGTATATATTGTATTGATCAAGCAGAAGCAAGACACAGTAGAGACAATTCTCCTCAGTGTTCTGTTTCTGGTGGTAGAAATAGAAAGAGGCTGTTCTTTCTTTGTGCAGTCTTCTGTTACCACTGTGTGCTGTAGAGCTGCTGCCAACCCCACTGATGGCTATGGAATTTAGAAACTTCTATTAGGTTCGGTTTTGGTTTGTTTCGGGGAGGGAGTGGAAACAAGAGTTGATGTCTCTTGTTGGTTTGGGAAGAATCCCCGCTTGTTTACAACACAAAAATTCAGTGTTTTTCTGTAAATGTGCGTATTTTAGTCAAAACATAGACAAAAAGCTGTTTTAATATCTTTTCAAAAATTAGTTCACTTTTTTTTTTCCTCTTCATTGCTCAGATTGTTGATTTTGTCTTCCAGATTTATCTTACCAGGGGAAGTGGACATTGAAATTCCCTATGAAGACCTTTTGTCACCAGATGAAGAAATGGATACTAGAAAGGAAAAAGAGGCCAAGAAGCGTCAAGAACTGCTATTATCAGTAAACTTCTCAAAGTAAATGAAATGTTTAGGCCATGTTTTATTCAGAATTACAGGTTTATAATAACTGTACAGTTAGAAGAACATAATTAATTACTCTTCCCTGTAGTATTTCTACTGGAAGACTGGTTWTAATTTTAGTTGGCATTATATTGTGTCAAAGTTCTTGTTTTACTTAATTTCTTGATATATCCCAGTGCAAAAAGTCATTAAAATGTGTGACCTTTGTCTTCATATGCACGTGACATAAAAATATGAATGACAAATGTGACAATGCGTGTTCTGAACCCAGGCTGACCCTGGAGCAGAAGGAGCTCTGCCGTAGCAGGCTGAAGCTGTTGACTTACCTTGATCGCCTGGAGACCTACGAGGTGAGTTCTGAGTTCTCACACCAAAGCTATTCCTGCAGCTTCTGCACCACATCGTCTTATCCTTTTTTGTTTTTTATTGTGGTGGTAATGTTTATTGCCTTGTGGAAAGGCTACAGTCTGTCACTGGAGAAAAGTAAAATATTTTCTGTGCAAGTACCTGTGTTTCTCCTGTTCACTGTTTCAAAAGGATGGCTTCTAATCCTGAGAGGTGCAGTTGGGCAAAAGCCTGCTTTCAACATCCTGTGTCTGCAGGGAATTGAATTATGCAACTRCCTGGGATATAGAGTTCAGGCAGGATTACTGTCATTTCCCTSACAGGCAAATTGGCAAGTTCTGTGCAGGTTCTCTAACAGATCTTTCTCTTCCATGAGCTTATAGAATGTCCAACTGTATTTTACTAAGTCTTTAAATTTTAGATTTGCAGTTGGCAGTGCACACACTTCCATTATGGCTTTTACCACAGCTCTGTAGCTAATGATGTCTAAACCTTAATTAAAATAAGGCAGAAAATTGTCTTAGCTTATCAACCAAAAATGCATCTGTTTTTTTTCATACTGAAACAAGAAAAACCCAGCATATGTTTCAGCATGTATCTCATACTTGCTCATCCTAGGATAAAAAGATGTGTAGACTTTTGGATGCTTTTGTAAATCTTGCATAAAGAGTAGTCTCACTTTTTTTTTTTTTTTTAAGGAAATCCTTGGAGGCCCTCATGCAGCTGAGCAACATTATGATGGAGAATTCTTTAAGAAGTTCAGAAATCAGAATATTGTACTTTCAGCAAGAACTTATGCTCGGGTATTAATATTTATGTTGACAGAATGCAATGTTGTTTTGGTATTGCTCTTTGCACTTGAGTGCTTTTTACTCTTCCCTTTGAACTTGGTAGAATCTCAGTGAAAATTTAAGAGGTAGCATCTTTGTTTGATGCTAAATAAATAAATAGATGCTGTGACCCTGGCCTTCTTTTCTTCGTTCCTAAAGCAAATCTAAAAATTAACTTTTTGTTCTATGACCTAAGCTTTCTTGAYAATTTTTAGTCTAAATCAGTCTTAAGCTCTGCAATTTACTGTTCTGTTCTTTAGGAAAGCAATGTCAGAGCCCTGGAAATTTTGTTCACTTTCCATGGATCAGCTTTACTTCCACACAGACAGGCAATTCTCTCCAATTTTCCAGAGACTACTTCACCACATGAGTATGCTTTGCTGCTMCCTGAAGCTTGGTAAGGATGCATAAATAGATGCTAACTCAAAGAGAGATGATTTTTAGATTAATACATAAATCAGTTTCCATGTGTGGCAGTCTGCTATTGGTTATTATCTGGAATTGAGAGCAGCTTTGTCTATATGGTCTTGACTTGACCAGTCATAATTTTTTTTTTTGCTTTCCTTTGTGCCATTTGTGAAATCTTTTTGGTCATTAATAAATAGGATAGCAGGGATTTCAGAGGTTCTTRGCTCCATTATATAAGAGGGAACATGGACTTTTCTGATCTGAAACTGCCCAGATTTTCACATGTGTAGTACAGGTCTTTATTGGTTTGTGATAGCAGCCAGTGGTAGGAAGTGAATAATGCAAGTGTTCAGGTCCCTGGAAGCAAATACCTTTTTCTGGATTTGTTTTGTGAAGTAATTTAACACTTAAGCAGTCAGTAACTTCAGATTCATTAATGTTGTTACTGATTCTTGATCAGCTTGGTAAGAGAGAATTATAAAAAGCTTTAAACTTAAACAGACTTTCCTGCTGTTTCCATTTCAGCATAAAAGGTTATTTTACTGTAAATTTTATCTAAATTTTTATAAGAGAGTCTTCCTTGAACATTATATTTATGTTCTATATATTAATTATGAGAATTTTTTACTTTGAGAGTGTTTCTTTTAGAGACTTGAATTATGAAATTATGAGCACTGAACAATAAGGTTCAAAACTAAAGATATGGACAGATTTCATTATTTGGTATTTTACAATAGAACTTTGAAGCCTTACTTCAAAGGGAAAGTTTTTGAAGTCTTCCATGATTATAGTTAAACTTTTCACTTCAAGGTTTTACCAGTCCCATTTGGGCAATTCTCCTTTTAGAATAGTTAAGTTATTCTTCTGAAAATTTTCCTAACTTTTAGAATACTTACCAGTTTTGTCATCTCTGAAGAGAAGGAACAGTTTATTTCACAATAGCTAATGCTTCCCTTTTTATTTGTTGGGAACACATTTAATGATTTAGTTAAGGTGTGAACACTTGTTTTATCCTTCTCTATAGGGTAAAAATTAGGACCATCAAGAGAAATTATGCAGTGTTTCTAAAACTGATAAAATGTCTTCCAATCTTTCTCTTTTGTTAAGATTTAGAATGTGAGACATAGGAAGAATGGTCATCTTAAATGTGGTCATGATCTACTGTTGGTCATGAATAGGCTCCTCGTGTTTCTGAAGGATTATTTGTTCTTGGGTTTGGTTTTTATTTTATGTTGTTGTTTGGTTTGTTTACARAACTGACTTATGTGCCAAGAGGCAWGATGACAGCTAAAATAAARYATTTTCCTAGTGATCTAGTAGTAAAGATGTGAAGTTATGGRGTAAGAACTTAGTTTTGTCTGCTGTTGAGAAATGAAAGCGTATATTTTGAATCTTCATTCTCATAGCAGACAGAACTTTCAGTGCTAGGATCAGGTATGTTCAGGTTCATGCTTTTTCTACCCCAGACTGCAGAATAGACAGTTCTGTGTGTCTTTTGAAGTTTTTGTCTTTGGACAACCACAAAATGAGGATGAGATCAAGACCTATTTACACAAATCCCATATACTTATAAAAACGTAAAAATATACTGTATACTTGATAAAACCTTTTTCTAAAACTGTTTCTTTGTTACAAAACTGATTGCTCACATAATATTGYTAAATATACTCCCTAAACCAATATTATATTAATGTAATTAAATTAAATATGTACTGATGGCAGTATCTATTAATGAGACTAATATACTAATGAAATAGRTTTAAGTTGTATAAAGTAAAATTTTGTTGCTATTTTAAGAAGGCTTATGGCAATTCCTTTTTCATGTGAATCAAAGAGAATTGAAGTTCTTAGTCTTTTTGTCAGCTTCTTGTCCTTTTAGCTCTGGCRTTTGTTTTTTAAGGAGTTTATTAGTGTGGATAAAATTACTGACACTCTGTAGATATGTTGACATTGTTATGAAATGCCATTTAATAAGTGTGCTGTCTAGTTTTCTTCACATTAGAAGACAGCAAGTGGACATAATTTGCTGTAAATTAACTGATTGAGCATGATTATGATAAAATTTATTCAGTCCCACWGAACATTAAAAAGTTGTAAGTAGTGACTGTAATKAATACGCTTCTGAGCAAAAGAAAAACATTACAAAAGTATAAATCCCAGTCTTTTAATTGGTAGAAAAAATGTTGCAGCATTACCACACAGTCTCTTTAGCTTATGTAGCTTGTAATTACTGGGGTCTCAGGACAAGCAGTGAAAGTGAATCAATCTGTGTTGATGAACTTTGACTTTAGGCAAATAGATTCTGAGTTAGGAAGAGACTGTCTGGTTTTCCTCTTGAAATTTCACACTGTTGCAGTTGGGGAATAGGTTGCTTTGGTTTTGTGTTTTTTTTCTTTCAGTTGAAAAAAGGCTACTTTCTTGTGAGTTTTTTAGATCCCTACTTTTCTTGAAAATTCTTGGTTGCAGTGTCTGTACCAGCAGATTTCAGTAGGGTGTTTGGTTGCTGTGGTCCATGTGATGAGAGCACTGGCACAGGTCAGCTGATGGCATTGCCCCTTTAAGGGTGCAGCCTGATCCAGTGGCCTTGCTTAAAGAACACCTTGTTCAATGCCTTGTTGATGTCTTTGCTGCTCATTTTCCTGCAGCTCAGATGCCCTGCTGATCAGATTTTGGTGGAGGTGTCTTCTAGGTGTTCATATATGTCTGTGTGTGTGGGATGAAGCGCTGTTCTGAATTTACTGTGTTGTGTCTGTGTACAATGCACACTTGGAACAGTAAGGGATTTGATTCCCAGCTGGAGCTCTGTSAGGTGACACTCATCCCTATGGGAATTCACTACACTGTTCTATGCTCAGTTCTTCCATCTCTAGGGGGATTTGGAAGAGGGAAAACATGAGATTCTATAGCAGGTGCTGCCTTGTTTGTGCATGGAAGGGTGGGGTGGGTGAATAGGCACCTCCATCTACAGCCGGGGTAAAAGCACTGCAACAGTTGCTTGCTGTGCACCCCCTCCAACATGAATGCATGTACAAGTGCTGTATATGAAGAATTTCCTAACCTATATGGAATGTTTTGTAAAGGTTGTGTTAAACTGTTCATCTGCATCCACCAGTTCAGCTGCTATATTAATTCTAAGTACCTACTGAAAGAAAAGCTCCTTTGGTTAGTGCACTCTGTAGGCATAAAGCAGGTGGTTTTTTTGTACTTGCACATGTCCTTTACATTAGGATGGCATTTAAAGGGCAGTGTCACAAAAATTTGAGGTCTTGTCAGTCAAGGAAGAACTGACATAATAAATGGAAAAAAAGAGTAGATTTTCTTTTTCCCTTTTTGGGACAGGTTATTAGGAAATACGTATATTTTTTTCCTGTATCTGCTTATGAAATGTCTCAAATGGTAGATATCCTTTTCTCATTTTTGGCACATATTTTATATCTTAGTATCTTTAGGGGTTACTCAGAACAGTTCAGGAGTTCTCTGTCTAAGCAGGGAAATTACGTATTCATGAGATTCTTGCAAAAGTCTGTGATTTAAGTAAGCTAAACAGCTCCTATTTGAGAAAGAATCTGAAATACTGTGATACATTGGTGGCTGTAAATGGTATTGGCTTCAAATTGGTATTGTGACAGATGGACATGACTAAGTAATTTGTTTTTGCAGACTTGGGATTGTAATGTTTTCCTGCTTCTTTTCATATTATTTCTCARCTTCTTTTATAATGATGGCTCCTGTGTCTCTGCTCTCTCTTATGGGGATTCATGCTCCTTCTCAAAGATCCCTCAGATGCACAGGCTACATCTGTTAGGACAACCAGAATGAAGGTGGTAGGAGTTTATATAGAGCTGTCATCTCCTTTTGAATACCTAATCTCTGTTTTAACAGCTATAGCTAGTGTTCTTAATCTGTAGTTAAGACTGTTGCCCTGAGGTTTTTAAGTGTGATCTAGGAACATAGTGTTTTATTACMATTATAGATACATACCCAGAGTATTTTTCTGTTTTTTTAAAGTTTCTTATCCTTTGTACTAGATGTAWCTGCTGTATTGTAACATTACTGCTCCCATTTTCAACTCACTRAAGTCTGGAACTTCAAATGTATGGTTCCATCAGCAGCTATAAGTCTGCTATAGTGCACATAATGCTACAGTAAAAATCTTCCCCCTAAGACAGCAACTTTTTATATGTTGCTGTGTTTTTGCTTCTTAGCTGGCTCCAATACTGGTGTTCAGTTGTGACATAAAGTGAATTTTTACTGGAGAGTTGTGGATGAACTCCAYTTGCCTGATAAACTGGGATGGGAATGTGGARGTATCTCCTAAAAACTTAGTGGAGGTTTTAAAACCGGAAAATTTCCATGTAGTTGATGTTCATCTGTGAATGAGTAAGTATTGCTAAGAGTTCATAAGCAATTAACTTTGCCTTTTCATGATGATGCCTTCTCCTGAACTAGGTTTGTAGTTACTGCCTGCAGCACTGCAGTCTCAATAAAGCTCTTAAAGCTTCATCTCTTCCCTTCCTTATATGTGCATGTAAATGGGTTTGATAACAGAATGTCTGCAGAACTGTCTAATATATAGTCCCCTCTTTTTCATATTTTTTTTCTTTGAAACTGAACTGCCTTTGTTTTTAGTGTAATTCAGTGGTGTTCACATTAAAAGAATTAATCACATGGTCAGTTCTTTTTTGAATTTGSTTGAATTCATTTGGATAGTGCTACAGTGAAAATAATAAATGCCTGTGTTTTATATGTATGTCTTTTTTCTTTGCACTAATAGGAAAAAAAAACAGTTCAGAGGGAGAATTATTTGAAGGATGTGATCCTACCTTCTACTATGAAGTAGAAAAAATAATMTTTGAGAGAAAGATTTAACTTGTCATTGTGACACTCATGTTCTTGTCTGGATKGACTTCTGGTAGGAGCAGGGATGGTTCTTGTCCATGTAAAAAAATACAGCAGTGGTTTGGAGGAAGAGAGAGACTCTATAAACTGCTTGTGTGTGAAGCTGTGATAACAACAGGAATAGCTCCTTATTAGCCAGGAGGCTGCTGCAATGAGCTGGCAGAAGTACCATAGATGTTGGTTGTGAGGAGAAGAGAATGAGAACTTGAAGCCATGAGGGAGCTGTGGAGAGCACAAACTGTCAGGAGCAAGTAAGGGGAGTTTCACAGAACCTGCTGTGCTGGAGCTGAGCTGTCACCCAGCTGGGAGAGCTGAGTGTGTTCAGCGTGGAGCAGGTTTCAGACAGGCCAGTAGCAGCCATCACATCACTTCCTGTAGCATGTGAGCTGAACTTTGGCTGTGCTGTTTATCCACAGAAYATCAACAGCATTTCCTTTGTATTTCTGGCTGGTTTATGCTGGTCTTGTCATGGCTTCATCTACCATGTGTGTCTTTTGCCTGCATAGTCCTGAAGTGGAGCTTGGCTTACCTTGTCCAGTCTTCTGATGAAGTGTATCGCTGCTGTCATCTCATCTGTTTGTTGTACTTTTGCAGGGTTTAGAAATAAAATTTCTCCCAGGAACATTCATTATGCTTTATAAATGTAYACTTCTGAAGTAGTATTTTCATGATTTGGTGGCAGATGGCTTTGATCTTACTTGGAGTTCAGCTTTGTCTTTAAAATRGCTTTCACAAAATCAAAATGCCTCGCAATTTTAATTGTATACATGAAGGAAAAAACCCACAGTGAGCTTCTGAACTGTGCTTGTGTAGTGTAGGCTGACTTTTCTGATGTTTMGATTATTCATTCTAGGCTGTTCAGGAGGGAAGAAAGATTCCCTCTCCCCAAATTTTATTAGAGGTTAACCACATCATTAAAACATAGCTTGATTTGTTTATATGAAATCAGTTATAACTTTCTCCTCTGGTGGCAGAGCTGCTTCAAAAGACCTGTCATTGCAATGTGCACAGCAGGGATTCTGAAGGTTGGTTAACTGTSGCAGCCAAAAGCAGTGGGATACCTTTTCCACTGGTTTATGCAGATCAGTTTTCCCAAAATGCTTSATGTTTTAGGTAGCAGCTGTACTTCAGTCTTGATAAATTTTTCACATCCTACGAATATTTCTGGAAAATGAAGCACTTCTCTCTCTGCCCACCACTTCTGTAGTATATTGAACAACTGGAAACCTAAAACTACGCGTAAGCAGTTCTGTAGTTGCATTTACTAGTTCACTGTTCAGRTGCTGTAATGAAAGAAAACAATGTTTTCATGCAATATGAATAATTCAATGCATGTCACAGCTGTTTGAGACTGTGTATTTGGGATGCATTTCTTAGATTTCATCCTCAGCTGTGGAATAATTGTGACATTACAAAACTGTTTCAGAGACGTAAGACTTGCAGAGCAACTCAAAGTGGCATTGATTTCCCCATTGCTCTCTGAGAAGACACAGACTTTGGACAGATGAGTTTCTAAATTAAATTAAAAGAGAATATTTTAATTATTTTATGCATGTAACACACAGTCTTCCAAATGAGGAAGTAGTGAGTGTTTCYAACAATATTTTGCAGACAGGGAGACGTGATTAAAAAGAAAAGCAAAATGCCAGAAATGTACTTCTAAAAACAGCAGTGTTTTTCATCAGAAAGGTACTGTTTCATAAATGTGTTGGGACAAAGTGCACTTTGCATTCAGTGTGGATGARTTTACAAGGGAAAAGATTTAAAGAAAAAAATATTCTAAATTTTCAACTTGAACAGTCCTGGAGACAGGCCTGTTGTATGAAACACTTGAAAGGGGGAACAAAAGCAAATCCACACATTTGGTATTGGTAGTAGAGAAAAGTGGAATCTGACCTTAAAACTGAGTTAGACATTCCTCTTTCAAAAGCCTGTCTTTGGAGAGAAAAATAATCTGCAAGTTCCAATAAATGCTGTTGGTAGGATACAGAAACTACAATAGCAGGGACTTCTTYTGTCAAAGAAAAGAATGGGAAAAATTGCTAAGCCAACGTAAACAATAGAGTGAAAAGAGCAATACAGGAAAAGTCAGCTCCTTTTGAAGAAATAGAGTTGAATACCTCCATAATCAGTCAATTTACTGGATTCCAATCATATTTATTCTACTGTTGAAAAGAGAAAAGGGTAAAGAGTGGGGGTGAAGCAGTGGCTCAGGAAGGAATAAAAAATACCTCAAAGCCATGCTAATATTTGCATACAGTTGTAGTGTGGCACAGCTGATAGTTTCTTTAGTTGGGGAAGGAAGCCACCTGCCTTAGTGATTGCAGTGATTGTCACTGGCTGCGTCTGGAATTCCAAGTGCATGGGAATGCAGAGTTAACCTGCACATGTCTCTGACCTCTGTGGGATCTCAGTGACAAGAACAAACCTGCAGAGTTGTGCAGCACAGGGAGAGTGAACTGTGGATGCAGTAGCACAGTGCACACTGCATGTACAACAGGCTGCCTGTGCATGCTGAATTCAACACTTCAGCCCTGCTAGATCTCTGGCTGGTGTGCAGGGCATGGGTGCAGGTTCTGATGTGCCCCCATTCAGCTGCATTTGCTGTATAGGTGGTGTAAACAAAAGCATGGTAGAAAAATGGGAGTTCTGCCTCTTTCCAGATAYGTGTTCATGTCTGTATCTCTCTGTATGCGTGTTTTTGAATTCTCAGACTGCAGTGGTATTTTGACACTGAAGTCTTTCTCAACTGACTTGCTTCCATTTTAACAACCATTTCTCCAGAGTTTTGTWGCTCTCTGTTTCTGCATGAGTCACTGAAATGACTGACAATAGAAATGTGAGGGAAAAATAATCTGTGCTAAAGCAAAGTATCAGTTAAGAACAAACCTTGTGATAAATGTTGAGATAAATACAGTGTTCTAATCTTGCCTTTATAAAGGGCTTAGGTACAGGGCTGTATCATCCTTTGCTTGTGTCAAGACTGGTTTATTCCAGTCCTTGTATTTAATTTCAAATAAAAGAATTTTTATTAACGCTTCAGAATGAGGAGAGATAGTAAGGACAGTTGGATACAGTCATGTAGGGGCCAAGAGGGAGTTACATACTTTTATTAGTGTTGTTGAGAAGGTGAATGGAGTTAGGAGTTAGCTCTGAGTGGGTTTTTTGTGTATGTTCTGAGCTCATCAAGAAAGTTGCCTTTTAAAAGTGACTTCACATAAATGCTGATTTCTACTAGGAAGGAAAATCTTGCAGCTGTATCTGTTTTGGTGTTATTTCCTTTAAACCTTTAGAGAAGATGGTTTCTGAATGCTGCTTGACTCCTAGTGAGAATTTAAAAATCTAAAATTCCTTTCTCAACTTATTCCAGTGGTGAACCTGAAYACTTTTTAAAAGGCCAATGGAGCCAGAGCAGAAAATACTTTAAAAGGTATTTTCCATGGCTTATCCACACACCTGACCTAGAATATTCACTTTTTCTGCTGTGAGAAGGGAAAAAAGATAGAGGTAGACATTTTGCAGTCAAGATTGCACTGTGTGACAATTCTTTCCCATGAAATGAAAGATATTTTCCTCTCTACAGTGAGGTCTATTAATAAGCTTTTATGAAAGACTTYTGAGGTATGCTTTTAGCACTTCTGGAATTGAGGTGTCTGGACARCTGTAGGTTTTACTGCTGCAGAACCTTGTGCTGAAACATGAGATTGATCTTGGTAGGTTTGGCCAGAAGGCAAATGGCCAACAATAGTTTTCAGGAGAGGAAAATAGGTACAGGCAAGCACACTGCAAAATTTACTTGAAGTTTCTCAAGGGAGAAATAACATACATCTATAGTATATGGCTCAAATATCCTCAGCTAGGTATTTCTAGATGTAGTAAACTTTCATGAGACTTTATTCCAGGAATTCATTCTGTTTTTGAATCCAAGTACATGGTGGTTYATCTTCTGTGCCATGCAGCAGGTAGTTAGCAGCTGAGCTAAGTATTGTGTAAAACAGTATCTGCTGTTTATTGTAGGCAAGGCCTGGTCTTATCAGTATTTGCACTATTGTAGGAAGTAAGAACAGTGAAATACCATTTCTATTTAAGTGAAATGATAACAGGAGCAGCATGGTATCAGTCTTGGCATTCTGTTTCTTTCTTCTAAGATTCTTCAATCTGCTCTGGYATTTAGAAAAGGGACATCATACACTTCTTGCCTCTAGCCATTCACATTGCTTATYTCTGTACTTTTCACCTTTACTTTTATTGTACCCCTTTGAGAAAACAGGCAGAGAGAGGCAGAATTGCACGTTCCTTCATCACTTGATGGATTTTGGTGTTGCAGGGAAAGGGGGAAGAAAAGGAACTTTGATGGAGGACAAAGCCTAGGAATTTGAATTGAGTGAGATTTTTCTTAACCATTGCTTTTCTTAAACAGTAAACTTTCAGCTTCAGTTGACACTATAAACCTGGCATGTTAGGAAAATTATTTTTAATGTAGTCTGTATATAATTCATGACTTCTGCTATCTGGAAAGTATTCTCTTTTAAAATCTGTTAAAAAAAATAGCTGAAGCACTTGGAATTTGAGGGCAAATGCAAGTGGCTTTTGTGTTCTAGGGACGGGCAAGAAAGCATCAATTTTTAGGTAGAAAGAGGGAAATGCAGATGATTTCCTGAAAATAGTAGGGATATGGGATGACTGCATGTCTACAAAAAGAAGCCTTTGCTAGTAACTGTTGACTTTAGGCTGGGGTGAKTAACACTTAMATAAAAATTAAATWTTTTAGTCTCTAATAATTGTTTATCAGAGTCAGTAAAGTATGTTTAACTTACTAGCTTACTTAAGTATGTTAAAAATAATTGGAGGTTAGAAACATGTAATTTTATTGTTACATAAGCCAGTTAAAAACAGGCAAGTTTTGCCAACTTTAACTGTAAACCTTTTGTGCTACTGAATCTGTAAAGAAATTACTTCTTAATTGGAACTATRTGTCCTGGATGTAACTTCATCACATCTGTGGCAAGTAAGCTGGATATGACAGCAAAATTATGAAGAATGTGTTAAATGTGCTATTTGGCAGTACAGGCTTGGGTGAGTAGATTTTTCTTTAACCTTTTTTTTTTCTTTTTTTCTTCTGTTTTTCTCCTTCCAACCTCATATGGAGGGATCATAGCATTAGGATTGTGTGTGTGTGTTTTGAGATCTCTTGATTCCTTGTCATTTAGATCTCATTCGTGCAGGGCTGGTTTTAAATTTGTATTCTAAACATCTGTGTTTGTTTCTTTGTAGTAATTTTCTCTTTTAATAATTYGTTAGTTTAAMTATCCATTTMATATGTGCACCTCTTTCCTTACTAYTTTGCATRACTTCTTTCTYTCYATAACAACCAAAGCARCCACTGGAGGAACAGCCGAACCAAAGAAAATTTCCCCAAATTTTCTTCTGGGCCTCTGAGATTAGATAGGAAGATTTATTCAGGTGGGAAACTCTTACTTAAGAGAGTAATGAAAGTGCAGGTAACTCCTGGGAACAAGACTTCACTTTCAGAGTAAATACAGTAAGTGACATGTGCTGGAATTTTCCTGAGGGTTCTTGCTGTAGTTATTTACTTACAATGTGTCTCCCCTGTTGATCCACTCTCAGGTAAAGGCATCAGAGACTCTTGTAAAAGCCAGATTTTGAAAGAGACCAGTAGGGGCACAGTTTTTGTTCACTTYAGTAGAATAATGGAATAGTTTATKTTGGAAAAGACCCTTAAGATCARGTCCARCTTCAAACCTAACCCTGCCAAGTYCACCTCTGAACCATGTCCTTAAATGCCACACCTCCATGTGTTTTAAATACCTTCCAGAGATGGAGACTCAGCCAAGAAGTGAGTGAGAAACGGACAGAGGGGGTCAGACCTTGCTTTAGAGGTTCCTGGGTACTCTTTGGGCTGTTCTTAGTGGAGCTGTGAGAAGGAAAGAGATCAAGGGAAGGGCAGGATCTAGTGCACATTCTTCGCTTCCTGATTCTTCAGCCTCTGAAACTGCTCAGGSCCTCAGGCTGCTTTTAGAGCTTCTGCTGCCAGCTGGTCCTTGCCAACAACTGAATATCTTCTTGCCCCTGTAGTTTATAAAAAAAGCAATTGTTACTTTATTGTTTTACTAATAAAGAAATAGTCTCAAATGGGCCTGTAGGACTTGACTACATCAGATAATTTTAACAGAATGCATTACAAATTTTGGAGACAGAATAGYAGTTAAGACATTAGTATGTGAGCTAATGTTGGAGGTAAAAGCTACCTGTAATGTGAAATTGGAGTTGTTACCTGAAAATTTTCTCTTTATGTTCCTCTGTCACAGTAGTTTTTCTAGTTTTGCAGATACTTGAAATGGCTTCTGGAATAAAACCCTTGTCTGTCCTTTGTTGTATAAAAGCTCCTTTTTTTGTCATTAGGAAGGTGGGTTCAAATTAAGAAAAACCTACCTAATTCCTCCCAAAAGAACATCAACACAAAAACCCCAAACCCAACCAACCAGCAGAAAAACCAAGCAAGCACCATGTCACATGAAAACAGGAGTCTCCTCAAACCCTTGATTAGTCTGAGACCCTTGTGCCAGACCAGTCTGTCAGTGTTCCATTATGGGGACTCTTCATGGAGTGGTGCTAGGTCAGAAGGCAGTCCTGAGCCAAACCCTGACCCCTTCCTGGGTCTCCACACCTTTATTCAAGTGTGCTCCCCACTGCCAGTGGCTGCCAGCCCCCTAGAAGGATTCAGCCTTACAGTTTATGAAATAATACTCTTCTCTAATAAAATTGTAACAGGTTAAAATTCAAGRATTACTGGTGATAGCCTCTGACTGCAAAAATATATTYAAAGYACTATGTATTACATAATGAAACAKGSTCTACTCCCTAACAAAAGTTASCTCARGGTACTCATTCAGTGTGCATGGAACATGGTTCTTACCCAATGGACATCCCTATGGGGGAGGAGACAGCTTCAGCCYRTCAGCTGATCCCAGAAGTTARCAWGGAGTCTTTCCTGACTTCTYCCCATTCTGAACTTTTATAYKAWTTCTTTACATTTAAGTGAAGAAATTAATATAAAAGTATATACTTTTATAGCTRTTCAGTGGGGGTTGGAGGTACCTTGGAGGCAGGGAACACTGGTATAGTATCTGATATTACGGGGATGAAATATGCACCAGTCCAAGGAGAGTTTTGGCCACAGTTGATGATTCAACAGCAAGACATCTTCCTTTATCTCCTTTGGGTTGTCTCTGTGATTTACCAGCTAAAAAGTAGTGCTGAATTCCCTCCTCTGCAAGGATTTCAGCATACTCTGCCCATGGTGTCTCTGCTCTGATCCTCCCTTCCCTTGGCACATACTCTGTGGGGAAAACCAGGCACACTGGCCCCATGCCATGCAGGGAGGAGCAACTGCATTTTCGTCTGTAATTTCTGTGCTGTTACAGCTGTGTTTGTAACTTTCCASTTTTCTTTWATTTTCCCCCCAGTCTTTTCCTCTCCTTCACACCCCCTTGCTTCCCCAAACAATATAACTAACCAACCAACATCCCCTTGAAGTATCTTCTTAAGCCTRCTGGGACACATTTTGTTCTGCTTTCTTTTCTGTTAAATAGTCCTGCTTGTACTGTCTTGATTTTTATATTTTGGAATACAGTAATAATCACACTTTGGCTTTTCTGGTATTTGACATTTCAAGAGARTTCTTTCACTACAAACTGGGCCTTCCATAATAACATTCTCAAGTATGACATTTGAAATACAACTGTATTAATTTAGTGTATGAAGTCAGTTTTAAGCTTTAAATTATTGGTAAATTATAACTAAGATTTAAAGAACTCCAGCACCCCTGATCCCCAAAACATAGAGGTCGATGATGAGTCTTTAAAAATTAGAAAGTGGCTTTATTCCTGTTTATATCACAAATGTTAGTTTGGAGTTTTCTTTATGAATTATTTTTGAATGATGTTGCTTCATGGTGCATACTTATAAAGGCAGCCAAGGAACTGTTCAGGTGAACTAGAATTGAAAGCAGGTGTTGTTACAGCTCTGACACAGGAATCAGCAGCTTTCCATCCTCACCCCCTCATTTGTTTGACTTTTGTAATCTACAAACCTGTCTCTGCCATTTTACTGTTGKATTACTACAGCATGTATAATTTGGAGGGTTGGAATGGTTATCTTAAAACACAAGGCATTGTTTGCTAATGCACAGAGAAGGGAAAGAAATAGTGACCAGCCTTCTGGGTGAGATGTGCATAGGGCAGGGCAGTTTATGAGCATGCCTAGCTTTGTTCAGTGAGTTTAATGACTTTTGCTAAATGAGGTGGAGTTACTGATTTTTAGCTTATTGTTTCRACTCCTAAGATATTGTGGAATTGATCTGTTGTGTTTATTTTTAAGCTRCTGAGTTACAGTGCTGCTCTTCAAGGGATGAGAAGATTGTGTCAGTGGTTGGTTTATAAATAGGGATTGTTATGTAATATTGCTGTTGCTGYTTATTTTCAGGGTCAGGAGAAAATTAATTAAATTTAAAAATAGCTTATTGTTCTGGTATGCTGCAACTCCAGTGTCTCTATTTTGTACATGGTTTGTTTCTTATTTCTACAAGTATCAGACCCTATAAAGTTCTTCTCTTTCCCATTGATTATGTTCTGCCTAGCTTGACATGGTTTTCCAGTGTTTTATGCTGCATAAACAGCTAGCGTTCTACACCATGCCATAACTAATCATTCTAGTAATAATCCATGATGTTCTTAACCTGCATCTTAAACAGTTTTTTTTTTTTTTTCTTCTGCCTCAGTATTTAGAGACTGTTTCACTGCAGAAGTTTGTAGTCAGAAACTCACATTAAACTTGAGAAGATCAGCACAGCAGGGCATGTGTAGTTTCAGTATGAGAATTTGTGTTAAAATTTGAACAATTGTATTTTTTTTCCAGCTGTATGATAGGTTTTTACTCATTTCAAGGTTTTGTGACAATATATGAAGTCAGAATACTTAGTGTGAAATGATAAAAACTCTGAAAGCATAAGAGTTTTTCCTTTGTTCAAAGTACAGGCAGTAAGAAAATTTACTAATCTTTTTTATTTGCTTTTTAGTGGTATAGGTAGAACATGGGTTTGTATGGATAACAGGCAAAACACACTTGTAAAGCTGCACTAAGAAGTAATGAATCTTAAATAATAAGTACTGTAATTGACTGACATGGTTAGTATGAATTCATTGAAATATTTTTGTGTGCTTTGTATTCCATTAATTGAGTGCCATAACAAATTAAAAAGACATAAAATTATGTAAAGCTTCTTTTCTTTGTCATACCAGCTATAAGAAGGGGACATTGAAAATTCTTCCTTGGAATGAGCGGAAACATCGTGAAGAAGACTGGTGTGAAAAAAAAGAATGCAGGCAAGTATATATAACAGCAAAARTATAAAGAACTTATTTACTAATTCTTAAAATGTGGGAATTGACCCAGTAAGACTCACTTATTATTTTTGTACACACTAACTTGTGTTTTCAGCTTTCTTAGTGAGAGACTGAAATGAGTAAATGGATAGCAGAGGTTGTGCAAACTTGGATCTTCAGTAGAGAGCGTTCTTTCTTTCATGATTTATCACATGTTTGAAAGCTCTTACCACTTCAGTTTTTCATGCTCTATCTCCTGTTCAAAATCTCTTAGTAGTTCATTTGCTGACAAAAACTAGCATTCACTGTTCATCGTATCATTTTCTTTCAGAGATTTTAGGAAAAAGACTGATGTTAAAAAAAAATACAGGTAAATAAATACATACTTTAACACATCATTACTTTTTTTTCAAAGGATGGTTATTGAACCAACTTTGCAAGATGAAGGCCAGTTTCTGTATGAAAGACAACCTGAGTTACTGAARTACAGGACTACTGACCTTTCTGTAGATCTCGTCACTGACTGGTATTTGAGCAGAGCACAGGAAATTGAAGAATATGCAATGCAGGTGAGAATAGCAGTGAGGAAATGATGATAGCTGAGCAGCCTTCTTCAACAGAATCCTTAATAGTCTTAATACATACTAATAGGACACTTTCCTCTCAGTAATGTACAYTCTGTCTCAACTTCATTATGGCTTTTGAAGTACTTGTTTTTTCTTTTGCAGTGTACTTAGGCTTGTTTTAAAGTTTACTCAGCCAAATAATTAATCAATAGAAGTGAATAAGGAGGCCAGTAGATTCTGTTTCACTTGGTTTACCATAGCAGACAGCAGCTSTTTTGTAACCCATGAAAAGTGTTTACCTTTGCATTTTATGTTTGTAACTAAGGGAAGGAAAGTTGTGCACAGCGTGTTGGGAAACATGTTTTATTACCTGTCTCATSCTACTGTGTTATGTGTGTTGATATGTGTCAGTCACACGTGTCACTGTCATGTCAGTAAATGATACCGTCATGATTTCTTCCTGGCAGTTCTGTTGTGTGTCTGTGGTACTACCATGCAGCTTATTTCTGCTTGGTTTTCTTTATAAAAAGTGTTTGAAGCTCTGTGAGATAAATATAAGCATTGCTCACAAGAACAGAACTCATCACTCGTGTGCTCTGGTATTTTATTGTCTCTCAAGAGAATTAAGCTGCATGAAAAGAGGGTGA
Source organism: Alauda arvensis (assembly GCA_902810485.1). Classification (NCBI taxonomy): domain Eukaryota; kingdom Metazoa; phylum Chordata; class Aves; order Passeriformes; family Alaudidae; genus Alauda; species Alauda arvensis. Next base: position 1,929,911 of record CADDXX010000077.1, on the reverse strand, counting down.
CTGGAAGTATCACTATAGGTTAGTTCTGATGGGTGAGTTCTTTTATTCTGCAAGCTTGCACTCCACCATAGTTGCCTGGGATCTTAACAACTAATCAGTAGGTAAAGAAAAAAAACAACTTCCAAGGATCAGTTAAATTATGTAATATATAAATTAAGTTGCATTCTGGTTTTCAGGACTGCCTTGCTGAATGTTTACAGCCAGTATTGTGTTCTTTGAAATCAAAACAGAACCTGTCATGTGAGGTAGTTTCAGTCACTAGGGAGAAAGACTGTCATTGGTTTTTGTGACATAAAATGCAACAATTAAAATTATTAAATCATGGTCCACTGGAAAAGTCATGTTGTGTGTCAGTCATCTGATTGTCTTAGTTTAAAGCAATCCTTTATATTCCATACTGAGATGAGCTGTATGTGATCTCCAGAAGGACTGATATTCTAATTTATATGCATCTATAGGATGCATCTTGGTTAAAAGCATATACTGATATCTTCCTCTAAGATTAAGCATTTTATGTGGTCTTAAAGCTGAGAAGGGCAATCCATTTAGGGGTATGCAGTCCACAAAAGCTTCTGGGAACTTCAAATTGCCTACTAAGCAACAGGGGAATAAAGCAGATGCACAGACAGGACACAGATTGAAGTTGGTGCTTGGCAAACACTTGTACAGCATGTTTTTAAATTACTTTTCAGGTGGACTGTGCTCTGTCCCTTGTTCGTCTTGGCATGGAGAGGAACATCCCTGGCCTGCAGGTGCTTTGTGACAATCTCATCACTCTTGAGACAGTGGTTTATGAGACTGATGGTGATCGAACTCTGACTCTGAAGGAACTTCTAGAGATGAAAGACATTGAGAAGCTGAGACTGCTGATGAAGAATGTAAGTACTTYGAATAAATCAATAAGTATACCTTCAAGTTCAGTAATTCAGGTTACCCTGGATCCTATGTATATAAAGACACTCTCATTTTTCTAATGATCCTTCATCTTTAATTCAACAAAAATTCTACATTTTCACTGTTCCTTTTTGTTGTTGTGCTAGGGTTTATTCCTTTTTTCTTTCTAACGAAAGCCAGATTTGCTCAGTTTTCTCAAAGACCCACTTTATTCCTGGCTGAGGACTCAATGTTAATAACTCTTATTTTGAAAGCTGTGAATTGCCTTTTCATTGGCCTTTTCTTAAGGATCTTTAGTGTAGCTTTTGATGATGCTGCAGATACAACAATATTGAATGTGTTCCTTGGATGTTTTTTGCTGTCTTTAAATATTGTCAAGCAATTTTAATATTTGCCTCTGCACCACATGTGTGTTTTTATCTCTGTATTGAGCTTGAGCATGCCATTTCAGAATAGAAAAAGACCTCTTGGAAGGGTTGAAAAATAGCTAGAGATGGAACAGGGATCTGAAATTCAGTTGAAGAACACATAAGCACCAGAAGAAAAAAGGAGAATACTCAGAAATTAAATCTAATTGTTTTTTTGTTTTTGGATTTATGTAGCCACTCATCAGTTGTTTTTCCATCTTGCATTCCTGCTGAATTACTGAAAGTAATGCTATGACATGCTTGTGTGGTCTTTCACTCATCCTGAAGCTGCAGGAGAAGACAGGCTTTCCTCACATAATGGGGCTTTACTCCTGTTCTGCTCAGTTTCCCCAAGCCATTGGGTAGCTGAGAGATTGTTTCAGTGCTTCATGATGTAGTGATCTGTCTGTGATAGGTGCAGATAACTGTTTCAGTTATATTGATCAAAAAAAGGCTCTTGTTTGATTTTTGCTTTTCCTGCTTGTTTTGGACAATGAAGCTGAACCTTTACTTACATTTCTGTAACTCTTCATGCTTTCCAGTCCTCAGATGAAAAATATGTGAAGAATGTTTATCAGTGGATGATCCCTTTTCTCCACCGCTGTGAAAACCAGTCCCCTGGTCTTGCCAATGCCCTTTTTAAAGAATATTTAGTGACATTGGCAAAAGAAGACTTGACTCTACCTCTAAAGATATTTCAGAATTCAAAACCTGCTGTAAGTAAAGAGCTCTGTTGATTCTACTGGTTTCTTTGGAAATTCCTGTCCTGAAGAGATTGATTCAGAAATAGAGTTTGTTCATCCTAAGTCAGATCATCATTCTGATCTTCCCTGTTTTCTTGGACCCAGGATTTGTTATGTTTTAGAAAACATTAATTACCAAGTTTTTTACCATAAATTATAGTGCAGCTAAGCTGTCCATGATGAGACTGTCAAACTAACGTAATAATGATTCTAGCCTAATAGAAWAAAAAATATTGAATGGATTCTTCTTTGAAGAGTAATTTCCTGGTGTCATGTTTAAACTAAATTCCTGGCATATTTCCTTTATAAAAAGTGGGTGTGAAAGAGTAATGATCTCACTATTTTTTTCTTGAGGAATTTTACTAGGAGTAAATTTCGAGTTACTTCCCCCTCGCCTGCCTTCCACAGCAAATGTAAAGAATTAAAGTGGGGGCCATTAGGATTGAGGTGAGAGTTCAATGAGTAAGGGTTGAAGTTGCCTCCTGTGTGTGTTTCATGCTGCTTCTGTGCTGAAATAATTATTCCRGAGCACACAGGCACGTACTTGCATGCTATTGAATGTTCTGAGTCTGTGGACAGAAATCAACCAGCAAAGCACAACCACAGCTCTTCTATGTATGTTGGTACTGTTGTACATATTAAATAAGTCTGACAAATGTTTGCAGCAATTGCCTTCCTCTGTCCTGCACCCTTTCCACTTCTCAAATTCTGAAAGGGTATAATGGCATACCACTCTTCTTTCAAGTGTTTGCAGAAAACTAGCCAAGATAAGGTTTGGGATTGTTAGCAAGAGACATTCTAATTGCACTTGAAGACAGTTTATTTATTTGGAGTACACATYTTTTTATATTCAAAAGAAAATTAACTGTTGAGTTAGAAACAAGAAATAAAAACCAGTGTAYTTTCTTTTCTTGTTAGTGTCAGCAAAAAATTATTCCTGATCAGGACCAGCTTATGATTACAGCGTTGGAGTGYATCTATAGCTGTGAGCGAGACGACCAGCTCTCTCTCTGTTATGATATTCTGGAATGCCTTCCACAAAGAGGATATGGGTAAACATTTTTACCTGGTTATTTGTAAATATTTTAGAACTATTTAATATAGTTGTGAATCAATGCTTTAAAGAGGTTTGTTAAGTTACTAAAGGGCTGACGGAGTTACTGGACTATTTTATTCACCTCTGAGCTGCCTTGACTGTAATGTGTACATCTAAATACTTCTGGTGTGTACAGTTTACCAGTTAATGCAGCAAAGCAGGAGTGAAAGTAGCAGCCTAGACCAAGGTTTCTGTATTGTTTCTTGGTCTCAATTCATAAGGCTATAAAAGTCGAAGTTTTAGTGCTGTCTCACTGGTTTTGTTAAAATTATGGTATCTTGCACTTAAAAGCAGCAATATGTCCCTGTGAGAGAGGGGAGTTAGAAAACCTACTGAGGGAGAAGTCATGCACAAGAAAATGAAAGCTTGAAGAGGAGATATCCTGTGATCTGTGAAGTGCAAACTATTCTTCCAGTATCTTTTACATGAGGGAAGGAGAGAGCCTGAGAAAAGTCTAAGGTAGAAGGAAGACCTCTGCTCTTCTAAATTTTAACTATCTTTATAACAAGAAGCCCAAGAGTTTCAGTATTTCCAAGCAAACGTATATTTAATTTTAATCAAGGAGTGTGTCAGACCGCTTATCTTCATATCTCTGTAATACGAATTACAAGAGGAAATTATGACGAGTATGTGTGTATGTATATATTTAATTGTGTGATATCATTGCAGGCCTGAAACAGATAAAACTAATGCTCTTCATGATGAAGTAGATGAACTGGAACAAATTCTTAGGTATTTAATTTTGCTAAAATAAATAGTCCTTTCTTACAAAAAACACTAGGCAGAGCCAAGAACTTTTTATGATAAGAAACCAGCAAAAATATATTTTTTTAATGCTGTCAACAAGATTATTTGTATATTTTTTATATTCAGAACACAGAAATTTTGAATGGTTTTATCTATTTGAATATTATTAATCTYTAGAGATATTTTTCTTGGAATAAAAGTTTGAGGGGTTGTGCTTTGTTTTTTTCTATTTCTTTGGGTTTTTTTGTGGGGGACTTTTTTGGGGATTTTCTTTGTTTGTTTGGGGAGTTTTTGTTTTGTTTATTTTTGGTGAGCTTTTTTTGGGGGAGGGGGGAAGAGGGTTAACCTGAGGAATTTGCTTTGGTCTTGATACTCTATAATGCTTTGAGTGATCGAAATTAAACTGTGAAGGTCTGTCATCAGGTATTGGTGGTGTTTACCCTACAGCATTATTAATGTACATATATTTTATAAAGCATAGGTAAACTCTGGCCAAGCTATAGTGTGAGAGGTTTTATGAGGCCTGTTTGCATTTGCAGTGCATGTTTAGAGAGAGCTCTGGGGGTCCTGCTGCTGCAGCAGTGGTTTGCAGCTGTGCAGGATGCCCAGGCGCTGGCTCTGTTTGCAGTGTGGCGGAGCTGCTGGAGAAGCACGGCCTGCAGAGGCCCGTCCGCTTCGTGAGGGACACCAAGGACAGCGCCGAGGAGGCCCGGAAGCTGATGATCAGGCTCACCAGGCACACAGCTCGCAAGTCAGTGTTCCAGGGGGAGTGGGGGACAACGGGGGAAGGGCAGTGAGGGAACAGAGCCTGCCTGCTCTGAGGCAGAAGGGAGCTGTGGTGCTCACCCTGCAGACAGTGTCCCTAAATGTCGCACTAGTACAYGAAAAAGATGACAYGACACACTTAGGTTTTCCAGTGCAKAACAAAAGGGCAGTTTAATTTTGACCTCTRTRTCTATAGATTCTTAACCATGGCCAGGGGTTGGAGAATGAAGTCTCCACCTCTCCAATCACACCATCAAACCAACAGTCTGTCAGATTTCTCCTCCCAGGAGAAGGAAAGCAAACAACAYAGACAGTTACRATAACATTTCACTATTTACATGAAACTCTGTGACAAACTCCACTACAAAAATGAAAGCGTCRGAAGGCTTAGAAAATGAGGGTGACACGCAGACACTTTTGTTGAACTGATGATTAATGTSATCAGTGGTTTGGCTGCATTCTCCACAGTCAGAAATCTCTGCCTGCCTTCAAACCTGCTTTAGTATGTTGCTGTTCAAGTAAACAAGCTTAAAATGCATACTGGCTGCAAAGTACTGCAGGATGATGGACTGTGAAAGTGAACAGATTGTAAAAGAGGTCCTTTAAGACCTATTTAATTTTATCGAGAGTGTAGGATTTGTAAAATAATTCTTTGGTATTTTTGGCATATTTTCYTGGAACCTTTGTAATAGGGTAATTTATTGATTTTAGGTATTGATTSTACCACTTRCATTCCCAGTATAATTTTTCAGTTTTTCTAGTTTAACTCATCTTTCATTTAACTCATCTTTCAACTGTATATGGATTATTAAATAGTTCTTGGTATAAGCAGATAAAAATTTTGAATCCTGGGAAAGCCAGCCATAATTGTGGGTGATTTTTCTTTCTTATTTAAAGTAAATATCTACAACAGTTTATCCATGATAGTAGAGTGGTATTTATAGTTTTAGTAGTCTGAAAGCTTTTTAAGACTTTTAGAAACTTCTCTTTAGAAAGATCAAGAGAATGCCTCTGTAGGAARAATGTTGATTTTTCCACTTGTGTTGGAGACCCTTTGTTTTGCCAAAGTAAAATCTATGAGAAAAAAAAAGTCTAATTTGGAACTAGCTCATGTAATTTCAAGAGGTCTTTTTTTTTTAATCTGAAAGACTCAAGGTAATGTCAAAAAACATTCGTAAGAGTTTTTAATAGTAGAAGTTTTGGTAGAGCACACGAACTGGAAGCTTTGTGGATAAACAGAGATCCATAGATCCAGAGGGTCAAGAATCTGAATACCACTCAATTTTAAGAAACAAAATAAAGTAGCAGCTTTATTCTCCTGTGATTGCATGCCATTGATTAGTCCTTTGAGATTTCCTACAATGAACAGCGCTTTAATGATCCTCAGCTGCTGTTACAGACTTGGTTTTTGCCCTGCAGCTCCCAGATCAGCAGGAAGATAGCACTTCCAGCTTCCTGATGTATTATGGACAATTACCAAAAMCTGCTTGGGGGATCTTGGGAAAGATTGCTTAAATCCCTGTCCTATCCCACAGAAAACAGAAAAAGCACTTTGAGTACTGCATTGTTATCAAACCATTTTATGCCACAGACACTGTTTTAATATTAATTAATATTAAAAGCCTTTTGTCTTTGAATAACTTCTGTTTAAAAGTCTAATTAAATATTGAAATAGCATTTGAGAAAACCCATATTTTTGATGATGGAATCTACTGCATTTCTTTAAARTTGTTGGGGAAGAGACTATTTAATTTTAAAAAAACATTTGTAGGCAACCGCCCGTTGGTGAGACGCAGTGGAAGGAATTGCTCCAGGATATGTTGGACATGCAGCAGAAGGTGTATAGGTGCTTACATTCAGATACTTGCTATGAGGTGAGTTCTGTGTCTTCTTACTGACTTATGTCCCAAGTAAGCTACACATTGTTGCTCACTGGTGTAAATGCATTTTTCTGTGTTGTTACTTGGTTGTCTACTGCCCTTTTTAACAGTATTTTAAGTAAAAATTTTCTGCTGTTTATTCATTTTATCTAAAGCTTTTCTAATAAATACCCTGTATATCTTTTAGATATCAACTTCTTGTTGATATATCTGTTGATGTACCTGTATATTTTTATCAACTTTTTAGAAATTAAGTCAGCTTTGTGAGGTTTTCATACATAGCCTGTAATTCTRTATACAAATGTGTTTAGCAATAAAYGCTCCAGAGTAATGAAAATAAAAGGTTATCTTCACTCAAGCATTTCTTAAAAACATGGAGTTCTGGTTTGATAATATTATCCAAGATCATTATAAGATTATGGACTTTTTACTGCTTGCAGTTGAAGTAAATTGAAGTATGTGAGATGAGAAATCTGATTTCACTGAAGGTAAAAATCCTTGCATGTGCATAAAGTCCAAATCCATGGTCATTAGTGTTTTCAAAAGACAGCTATTAGATGTAGAATTTGCTGTGACATATATTGTTTATTTACCTTTTCACATCAATGTACAGCAATTTATTACAGATGCATTACTATATCCCCTGTAATTAATGTCTATATCTATACAGAAGCAGATTTTATTGTGGTTTACAGAATTAATTTGCTTATGGCTACCCCTCTGATTAGCTCTTAGGAGAAGTTTTAAAGGCAAATAAGGAAAAAAAAAGAAGGAAAAAGACAATGCTATTCAGCTTATACATGAGAAAAATGACTCTTTCTCTGTAGTTGTACASCTGGAAAGCTGCAACATGTTTAATAGTCATGGTTTTGTGGTGGTCTACAACTTAGGGTACTTGAAATCTTTTGTAAGTGTATGTTACAAAATTGTAGTGCTAGAGCACTCTGCAAATAAGGCATTTGCTTTACTCAGATCTTTATGTAAGTTTTCTTGTTAACATTATTTTTCTAAACTTTGAACTTTATGATTACAAAAGAAACACAACAAAGGGTTTTGGAAAAAAATATATAGGAGTGCTGAAAATGCTTTGAAATGTAGTGCTGTCATATGCAATTATACTTTGATAATTTAAAAATTGATAAATTGATAAGACAATAAGGATTTGCAATCCCATGTGAGATTTGGGTATTTTTTAGCATGATGCTTAATCTCTTGTTCTTTTATGCGTAGTGAATTCTGTCCTCTTGCCTCCATAAATTTTGAGTGAGGTAAATGTTCTGTGTGATCTTTGAGGAGGAAGGGTCAGCTATGATATTTTGCATCTCAGTGTTCCTTGAGGGTTAATATTTTGTGAAATGGAAWATGATCTAATTGTTTGATGTCCTTTAAGCAGCACTGAACTGTTTTCCTTTCCAGAGCATGAGATTTGGAGAGGTTCTTCCTAGAAAAGAAATGTTTTGAAATAAAGTATGATTGGATAGAAAGCTAAATTATCTCATTGATGGCCACTTTCCCATGAAAGGTTGGACCAGATGATCTTTTGAGATCYCTTCCAGCCTGGGCACTTGTATGATTCATTGATCCTCTTGAATTTATTATGGACTTTTAAACCTTTGATAAAGGCCGTATTGTTGCAGCTTTGATATTTCTGAAATGATTAAATTTTTATGTTCCTTTTCATTAGCACAATAATGACTGTGCTTAAAAAAGCAAATTATTTTTGTAAGGAGTTGAGGTTATTTTGAGTATCTTAAATTGGGCAAAAACTTTTACCTTGAGATAAATTAGGTGCTTTGTGGCAGATGCASCTTTTTATGAGTTTGCATTCTTTGAAGATAGTCTTGATTAAAATTTAAAGAACATCTTATATAATCAGTTCTAAATTTTTAGTTACTTGGAAATACAGAATTTCTTCTCTTACATTATTGGTTTTAAGGTCTTAATACTGAACTGCCCTTTCAGATTCTTACAGCATATTAACACCTCAGGATGTAGGTATATTTGGGTGTCTTAAGTCATATTGTAAAAAGACAGTTAATATGTCTTTTTCTTTTTAACTTCCAATAAAGAGAAACCAGCTGCTAGTTAATTTTGGCTTTACTTAAGTGCRTTGTAGAAATACTTCCCTTGGTAGAAGTTAGATGATTTTCTGCTTGCACTGAATCTGTTCTTTTGACTTCAGGCATCCTTGTACTCAAAGGAGTTAATGCTGTACAGTGCAGATGAGCTTTTTTGAAGCTGCTGCTCCTGCAGGTTATTAAACTACTGTTCTTTCTTTTAGATATTCACCGAAAGCCTTTTATGCTCAAGCAGTATAGACAATATCCACCTGGCTGGGCAGATGATGCACTGCAGTGTGTGGTCAGTGGATCTGCCAAGCTCATCCAAAGGGAAGGCACAGTACCGAGTCAGCTACGAGAGGAGTATTGAACTGGTTTTGGCTGCTGGCAGAGAATATTTCAATTCTTCAGCAAGTTTGACTGATAGCTGTATGGAATTGGCCAGGTACATTTACTACTGTCATATACATAAATACAATGATGTAATGCTGGCATAGCATTCGGGTTTATTTGTTAGTATTCCTCCCCTCAGTGTTCTGTTGAGAACCTTTTTCATAGGCAGGCTCTGGAAATRCAGACTAGTGTTGCTTTTAATGAAAAGAATTTAAAGACCCTTTTAATGCATACAGGTTCTGTGACCAGCTTTTCTCTTTGGGTTTTATGGTGAGATTTCAAAATATGTGGTTTATAGCTCAAATACTTCCTATGATTGTGTGACTGTGTTTATTCTGTTCAGTAACATGTTTTGGTCCTCCTCTGATTTACCTTCCATTAGTTGTTTTGTGGTAACTCAGCTTGAGTTTCTGTGAGTGATTACCATGTGTAGCCTTTGTGTATGAGTTGGTTTAGGTAGAATGTGTTACAGAATCACAGAGTCTCTGCGTTGGAAGAGGACCTTCAAGATCATAGAGTCCAACCCAGCCCTAACACCTGAACTAAACCATGACACTGAGTGCCACATCCAGTCTTCTTGTAGACACATCCAGGGATGGTGACTCCACCTCTTCCCTGGGCAGACCATCCCAGATTCTCTTAAGCTCCTTTATTCCACTTCTGTTTTAATCTTCACCCTGAAATATTTGTCAATGTGCCTGAAAAACCTGATGGGCTAGATGTGATGTTCAGCTAACATACAATTTTGGTTTTGACTTAAAATGTGTATTCTTAATTAATGTATGGAGAAAAAAATATGATAGACTGGACAAATGAAATATTTTCCTGATTTCATGTGTGTGGTGAATTAAGCCATTTAAAATCATTGAGATGAGCTGTCATCTGGACAAGCTCAAGACATGAAGCTTGTAGGGCTTCTGTAGTTCAACAAGACCAAGTGCTGGTGTTGCACCTGGATCTGGGCAGCCCCCTCTATAATTCCAGGCTGGGGGATGAACAGATCCAGAGCAGCCCTGCTGAGAAGGACCTGGGGGTGCTGTTGGTGAGGGGCTGGACATGACCCAGCCATGTGCCCTTGCAGCTCAGAATGACAGACGTGTCCTGGGCTGCATCCAAAGCAGAGTGGGCAGCAGGGGAGGGAGGGGATTCTGTCCCTCTGCTCTGCGCAGACCCCACCTGCAGTGCTTCGTCCAGCCCTGGTCCCCAGCACAGGGAGGACATGGACCTGTTGGAGTGAGTTCAGAGGGATGAAGTACCTCTCCTGTGAGGAAAGGCTGAGGGATTTGGGATTGTTCAGCCTAGATAAGCGAAAGCTCTGGAATGACCTAAATGCGTCCTTTCAGTACCTCAAGGGACCCTGCAAGAAAGACAGAGAAGGACTTTTTACTAGGGCATATAGTGGTACAAGGGGTAATGGTTTGAAGCTGAAGGAGAGTAGGTTTAGGTTAGATGTTTAAAAAAAAATCTTTCCTATGAGGGTGGTGAAGCACTGGGAACAGGTTGTCCACAGAAGTTGTGGATGCCCCATTCCTGTAAGTGGTCAAGGCCAGGCTGGATGGAGCTTTTGAGAAGCCTGGTCTAGTGGGAGGTGTCACTGCCCATGGCAGGGGATTTGGAACTAGATGATGTTTGAAGTCCCTTCCAACCTATGGCCATTCTATGATTTTACATGTTGATTTTCTTTGTTCAATGTGTATTAGTAAAACTGTGTGTGAATACACTGTACTAGAATACAGCTTGTTTTTTAAAAAAAATATCTAAAAACTTATTACAATAATGTACTATTCATATAATTTTAAAAATATGTTTAGAATCATTCTAAATCTGTAAACCTCTTAATGATTGGATGCACTAGTTCATCTTCAGAGGAATTTAGTGGGGTTTTTTGTTGTTTTTTTAAATAAATTGGTTTATTTACTGTACCTAGTTGAGGAAACTGAATTTGTGTGACAGTGACTCTTAAATGTTTCACTTGCAGTCAGCTTTTCACAGTGTTTTGTGTTTATCTTCTACTATATGGCAATACCAAAACACAGTAGTGGTAGGAGAACTGTTTCCCAAAATAATTACATATTTAAGTACATATACCTTCATCAATTAAATTCATTGCAGATCAAAATTCAGGAGGGTTTAGGTGATGTGCTTATAACAACCAGTTGAAGGCAATGCAAAAACAGAAATTTGTTAAAATATTTAACCAGCTATAAGAGAGAGACTGTGCCAAACAACTCCCATGTGCATCCCAAATYCATTACAAAACTAGTGAGTATTCTGACATTTCATAAGCACAGTAAATTACTGCTGGTGGTTGTTTTGTTTTGTTTTGTTTTACTCACCAGTGAACTTTTCCCAGAAGTTTAATTTTGAATGTTTTCATCAGACTTCAGAAAAATGTGTTTCATTCTTATTTAGGTGCTGTCTMCAGCTTATTGAAGACAGTCCAAGTGCTGTGCAGGAGGAGTTGGACCTCATTCGTGCTCTGGGTTACCTGGAAGAGTTTGGTGTGAAAATATTACCACTGCAAGGTACTGCATCATTTTGGTCTCTATGTGATTACTTGAATCACAGGCATAAATATGCATGAGAAATAGTTACTATTACATAAGTGTGATATGATTAAACTAAAAGAGTCCATGTACTGCCTCCAAGCAGTTTACAGGCACATAGAAAAAGTAATTTTTTAATAGAACTTTTTAACTTGTGAGGTAAGAACGATATTTGCATATGGTGTGTTTCTTTTTTGACTTCTAGCAGGACTTTAAAATGTGGTATCAGTACATGAAACTCTGGTTCTTCATTTTCAACTTCAACAGAAATTGAGCTCATCTTTTATTTGCCAAATAATCTGCACTTGCCTGTGTGCTTTAAAATAACAGATAGGAGAGAGGTACTTCATGCAGGGACAGTTTTCATGTCTCCACTGGGCTGTTTCACTGTGAAGTATATTAAACCCAGTGACAGTGGAAGTGAACTTTTACAAGGCATTTCTTCTRATGATGTGCTTAAAATGAAATCTTTTGGAGCTCCAACTCCAGTGGAACACAAAGTTGTTGGACAAAAGTTGGAAAGAAGTTATGATTATGTACAATGAAATTGCATGAACACTGCTCATGGAACTGGCTGAGATGAGCAGTGAGCCATGAGATGTGCTGATGATAATGTTTTACTTCTGGCATTGTGCAGAGAAATACTGGAATTTATGGAAAGCATTTCTGGTGCTTTCCACTTCACAGAAAATGAAGTAGATGTTCTCAGCAGCTGTTGTTACTTTACTTTGGTATTCTTTTTTTCTTTTTTCTTTTGTTCTCTTTTTTCCCAAGTATTTATTCAAGTGAGTTGATGCTCCAAATGTTATATTCAGAAATGTTAAAATTTCTGGACTGACACTGTCTGATGTCTAGATCTTGCAGTACTGTTGATTTCTACAGTAAAATTATTTTTCAGTCCGTTTGTTCATCCTGTAAAAAAGTGCATGTATTTTCTTCAACTTTTTTTGATTTGGACATGGAGGTATWATTTTTATAAAGTAGTGACATAATATTGCATTAACAGTATGTGTAATATAACCGATACAGATTAATTAGAATATGTGAAATCATGCATGTAATTTCATTAATGATCCTGGCTTACTCTTGCTTCAGTATCTTTCATGTAAATCAAATTAATCYAATAAGATTAAAATGATATTTTCAAGTTTTAATGAAAACCTTTAAGTGATCTGTTACTTTGATAGAATRTCATTAAAGTAGCACTTAGGATCAKCTGTTCCCACAGCAAAACTCTTTTAGCAATAGACTAAATTTGTTTATTTGCAGTTCTGTGTTTAGATTTCTGTAGATCTTCCCTCACTTCTGTTTTTAGCAAACTTGTCAGTTTAGGTTGATGATCTACCATTATGCTATATTATAAAATCTGGTTTGAAGACTCCTTATTAAAATAAAATATGCAGACAAGCCCATCTTTTAAGTGTTTGATCCATGGTATTGTATCAGGTGACTTTTGGGTATGTGATGTATTAAAAAATCCTGATTAAATAGTCAGTGACTGAAAACATTATATTGTTGTATAGCCTGTGATAGAACATTAAAAATGAAACTAAAAATACGATCTTTTCCTGCTCTTCCATTCTTACTCATTTTAGTCTAATTTCCAGAATTAATAGTTTTCGTTATACTAATACGTCTTTGTTCTTATTGAGAGGCCTAATACCCTGTTTTAAGCCAAATTTGCTAATGCAGAGTTTATTGCCATGCAGCCATTCACTCTTACTGAGTGTTCAGTGGAATATTTGCATGCTGTTCCTCTGTTCTGAGAACTTGCATAGTTTGAAAGCATTACCTTTTAAAGCAGSCTGAACTTAACCACCCACTAACTAGCTAAGTAGAGCACTGGAATCARTTCATGATATTAAATTATGCAATTAAAATAATTATTTAATTCTGGTAAAATCTTTTTTGAAACACAGTACTAATTATAAGCTGCTCAGGATATKTTGACAGAACCTGGTGATTTGCAGACTATGCTTCCAGTTCCTTAGGAAATTTTTAAGTAAATTAAAATGAACTGAAGCGTTTGCTAATGACAATCCTTTCAGTCTGTGTGATGTATCTTGTTCATGCTAAATAAGTGAAATCTTAGCTACAAAATTCTAAACAAAAGTGAAATGCCTGTGTTAGCAGTCTTAYGGGATGTTGCAAAAATTATAATTCAAAAACATTGTATAAAGGTTTATTAGTTAATTGTACACATTTGAAACAGAGTGAATGTGAAAACATGAAACAAAAAAGAGTTTTCAYTCAGGTCAGTTTTCCTCTTTTTGCTCCCTTCACAGCCTGACTTGCTAATGATTGGAGCTGGATATCCTGTGGTGTTATTTTAACTTTCTGTTTATAGGTATAATTGAGGMTCTGCATGCAAGCAGCTTTGAGCTGGTTTTCAGATTGTGTTTGCATTCTTATATTCCCCAGCCCTCCTCCTGTCCTGTGTTGTTTAAGCAGGAGCACAGCAGTCGAGTTCATTTGTGCAGTCTCTAAACCAGTTGTGCTTTCAACAGTGCGTTTGTGTTCCGATCGACTCAGTCTCATCAAGGACTGCCTGGCTCAGATGTCAACAAACTATAAACAGTCTGCTAAGCTCCTGGGACTGGCAAACCTGCTGAGGGTTGCAGGTAAGCTGTGTTAATAAGACACTGAACTGCAGTGCAGTGAGCATTTGTGTTATGCTGTAGGACGTTTGAGTTGAGTGTTAGAATTTGCATTCAAAGAAACCACTGAAAAGTCAGCTGGAAGAGCAGTCTTGGGGAGGAATGAAGTATTTCCCATGAGTGGAATATTTCATGTGTAAAACAGCTGAAATGCTCAGATGCTGTGTTCTGCTAATATCTGAAATTAAAAAATGCCATGTCCAATCTAGAGTTGGAATATAGGGTGATTTCAGATTGGAGAAGTTGTTGCTGAGAATAACTTGCTTTACAGTTAATTGGTGATAATTACTGTGAATGTTACTACCTCTGTCAGATGTAGCCGGATTTAATAATAGTTGTGTTTAAGATACAGGGGGTAAAATCTGTAAAGCATGAATTTCAGCTGTTAGACTTCAGTCATGCTGCATGTATCTCCTTTGGGCACTAAAAYTAATGCATTCAGTTGAGTATTCATTTGAGGAACTAAACATCTTCAAAGATTGAATCCTGAGGATATTAGGGGGATTTCTAAATGYTTTTTTAATAGCCTGCCAAAAGTATCTGCTTTTTGATTTTTGAAAAATACTTAATCAATGCAGCTGCAAACACAATACTGCTGTATTTTTGTGATGTAGAAAYAGAATATAGAAATATAAAATATTTCTATTTTATGAAGCATGGCAAATAAAATCAATGCATTCCAGCTTTATCACTGAAACATGCCTGGCAAATTCTTTTCTCCCTCTATTTGTTAAATATTTAAGATTTTTTTTCCTTACATTTTTAGGAGGCTTATTGGCAATTAGTACTGCCAGTTTTTTGCATAGTACTACAGATAGGGAGGGAGATACTCGAGACAGCTGTGTGAGATTGAGAACAGAGGCATGGAAATTAGGCTGTTGACTTCCCAAGATACCTTGGTCCAAAAGAAAGGAGTCACAGGAAACACCCTTACTCTGTCAGCTACAGCACTGCTACATGAAAGGTGGAAGAGGGGACAGGATGGTACCATGTTGGGTAGCTGGATCCAATCTACATATTTATATGTAATCCATCCAAAAATTTTAATGACAGTTGTAATTCTTTTTCTTTGCCTGTAAAGACTTTTGCGAAAAAAAAGTCCCCCTTATTGGTTCATAGGACAAGATTAGTGTTCAGCTCTTTCCTTCTCCTCTCTGCCTTGTCCCATTCTCATCAAAGTAAAATCTGTGATTTTTTTCTTAATATTCTGGTTTCTTTGGGCTAATGCTGCAGATTTTTGTTTTACCTTCTTTTTGAATCTGTGATTCTCTTTGTGTGAAAGAGGGAAAACTAAGATCTAGAGAGATTCTATAAAGCTTTGTCCAGKGGTGTTATCCTAGTGCCTTAGCTGTAGGATTTACAGTGCCCTGGTATGTACCTTTGAAAAGGGATCAAACTCGTTGCTCCTATCTCCAGAGACTGAAAGATGGCAGTCACTGCACAGTGTGTTGAGAATTTTAGGGAATTTGTGCAGTTCATTGGTATAGCAGTGTCTGTGTGCAAGTGTTATAAACAGAGAGACAGTGAGTCACCWCTGAAAAGAGAGATTTAAGAGATACTTAAAGCCAGATGATGAAATGGCCTCCCAAATTCTTCAGGCTAGAGAAAACCAGAAGATGAWTGTGTGAGGTGGTTAATTTTTAAACAGGTGAATGATTTAAAAACTACTACTTACTCTACTGGTGACATGCTTGTCTTATGAGTGTTGGCTTTCTGACTTCAGAGGTTAGTAATGCTGATGGCTGATTGCGTGCTAGGTAGGGAATTTTAGTAGTAAAATTGTATTTCAAGAGTAAGTCTTGGTAAGGAATRCACTACTTAGACCCTTTTCTCTTACTCTAAATATAAATTAACTTGGTCGCTTTCAATGTAATCTTTTGGTTMTAGAATAACATTTATTTATCTGAAAGGAAAATACAGCAAGACAGCATTTTCAGTAGTGACTTTCTGAGGTGGGGGATGTGATGTGGTGTTTTACATAAGTAGTTTTAAGCTTTTGTGGTTAAAAACCGTTTCACAGTCACTGAAGGATAATTAGTTGTATTGTATTTTATATTGGAAAGCTATTATCTGTAGACAGTGTTAATTTACGAGTAAGATACGGATTTGGTATGAGAATCCCATAGTTGTGTATCTTATCTAAACTTAATTGTTGTAGGAGGTGGTCTGTTGATACAGATTTAATTAATTTTAAGAAACTCAATATTTTAAAAATGTTCTCATTTGCTTGTTTTTCTGGATTTGGAGCTGTAAACAGCATACCACTGTTAGTGCCAATTTTTTGTGCCTGACTCTCTTAGCCCATTGACAAGTATCCAGAAGATTATACAGGTAGCATACAAAGGAAACATAATTGTCATAGTTTCAAATCATGCATGTAAATACAWTATTTTCCCAAATTATTTAAGAAAGGCTGTAGAGCATTACTTTTTGATCCTCTGTGTACCTCTGAGTGATAGAATAGGTTACTTTACACTGAATTTAAAGAATCTTAGAATTTGAATAGGTAGGTTATTAATACCTTTGAAAACAGATTTTAAGTGTAATGCTGGTATAGCCTTAATCACGGTCTGTAATGAGGAGCACTGTATAATTTGATGGTAGAGTTTAAAACCATAAACCAAAACAAGATATATAGAAATGGTATTTATGTACTTGTCAACTTGTAATTTAGTAACTTCAATTAAAATTAATTATAAATATGAATTAGTATTATTAATACTGTTCATAATATGATGAAGAGTTATATTTGGACTTGGTARCCCTATCATAAGTGTGATAACAAACACTAGTATTATTCCACAAATTAGCTTACAGACAAAAGATCAGATCATGCATACATATTCTAAGATTTTTGAATTATTTTGTTTTAAACTTAATATTAGAAAAGGAAAATTTCCCTGCAGTTTTAGTATAGATAGTCTTTGTTTGCAGATGTAAAACAACTGGGAAAGGGTATTGTGACTTCTGACAGCTTACGATGAAAGCAAATGGTTTTATTGAGATATTTTAGGATGGGATGGGTCTGGATATTGAAAAAAGGAATTGAACTTTATGGACTTAATGTAGAGTTAGATGAAATTCTGCTAGGAGAAAGATTTGTTTTTTGTCCTTAACTGCTTACCCAATTACCCTGATCTATGAGCCACCTTTGCTGTGTAACGAGTTCTGGTTTTGTCCTCTGGAACATACTTACTGATATTGGTTGTGCATGTTTCAAGTTGTGGTTGCTTCTGTTCCAAATCCACTTTGTAGAGCGTTGTCTTGTGTTTTGTCTGCTCAGTGGAGGAACTTGTTTCAGTGTTTCTCCCCCTTCCCCTGCCACTCCACCCTGTACAATTACTGATTGGGAAAGACCTGCTTGCTACATCTGTCCATGTCTATGGAAATTCTTTATGCCTATGCATATGCTGTGTTTTATTATATGTAATCGCTTCTAAAATCCTAAGAACATGCATATTTTCATTTGAATTTTAAAAGAATGCATTTATATTGTGTATGCAAGGGTGGATTGCACCAAGTCATTATTAAGGAGCTTTGTGAACTRTGTTCTCTGAATACAGTTTGCTTAGAGAGCAGCACTGAAAGTGAGTAATAGAATTTATATTCATACTTATCAAATTTAAAATCTTGCTTAGGTAATGATRTATCAGCTAGCTTCTTAATTGCTTTAAAGTATTTGATTAATTACAGTGAACTCTACTTAAGCCTCATGTCACTACCTCTGTAAAGTAAGCCCACAACTGTTATCTTAATTTCACAGATGGGTAAAGTGAGTGAGGGAGAATGTGCTCAGCATGACAGCCAGAAAATCTGCACCTGCTCAGAGAGCTGGAGCTGCTCTGTGTCTTGCAATCCTCACTTAATTTGTGCTTTTTGTTAAGAATGGTTGCAAAGGATTCACTTTATGCAATTACTTGAGTAGATGTGTGCAAAAAAAGTAGGAAAAAAGCTTCTGGATCAGAAATCGGGAGCATCTTCTCTACTCTTCCTGAATATCAAAAAGATCTACTGAGTGTTGGCCATTATTTCCTTTGTCAGGTTCTGTAGAAATGTTTCCATTATTCTCTTTTCTCACAACTTTCTATGATAATTTATTTAATTTTAATATCCATAAGTGAATCTAGTAGCTTTAAACTTTGCTCAGATTCCTGAGTTAAAGATTATTTTTGAAATCCATCTTTCTTAACACAGACTTTCTTTTCTTGCATTTGGAATTAACCATGTAGATGAGTTTTGATCTCCTAGATCTCCTAGATCTGGGTGATGCAGAATTTCTGAAGTGTATGCACAATACCATTTGACTTCTAAGTTTTAGTGGCATGATGTAATTCAGGATAACATCATCTTACCCACTCACAAATGGCATGCATCTTACCCAAGGTATTTCAATAAGATTTTTTTTTTATATAATTCAGATTGGATACAAGCTTTTAAAAAGTATTTGAATATCCTTTATTTCTCAAGAAAAAAAATTCTGTTGTTTCTGAGCTTTCATGTTTTTTCCCTTGTAATTTTTATTAGAACCCCAGAATCATTTAGGTTATCCCTTTCAACTTTCTGAATTTGATTTGACATTTGGTATGTCAGGTGTTACCATTAAGGCATGARGCAGAATTACTATGTAATATAATCAGAAGAATTGAAGAATTTTGTCATTCCTGTCTTGGTTTTAAGTCATGGATAGCTGTTAGGATGACAGTTGAGACAATTTAGAATTCATAACTTTTCCTTTTATAAGACTTCATTATTAAAATACCATCAAACAGTGTGTTACAAAGCTGAAGCAGTGAGTTTTTCCTATTTCTGCATGGAAGACAATGACTAAACTGCAGCAGTGAGCTTTATCAGTCACTGCAGGGTTAATAAAAGGTGTGTGAAAAGGGGCTTCACTCAGGGTTTCACTGAGTAACCCTGGAGCCAGTGGTGGTTCTGTGCCACAACAGTGAGTGCTGAGGTAATGGAAGTGTCAKTGAGTGGAGATGGGATGAGCCAGTGTAGCCATGGACTGGAAKGGAAGTTACCCTTACATTTCATACTTGTGCTTTTGTACAACATGCAGAGATGTATCCTGCTGCACCAAAAGTCCTTGGCTGAAACTGGGGATGGGGTACTTGATACCATACAGCTGCTCATGTGCAGTTAAAGAAACCATTCCTTGATCCAAGTGTTCTTCCTTTCTTTCCTTCAATCCCACTGATTTTTAAGTGGGCATAAATAGCAGTGATTATTTTGCCTGAAATCTGAGGGGTAATAGTTTGATTATTTCTCTTGACTTCCCTTTGTGTCTGCTACTGAGTCAGATCCCTCTGTAAGAAGTCAAGCTGTCAGGGTGAAGTGGGCACCAGGAGGTGAGTGGCAAGTACGTGTCCCTCGCTTAGAGAAATGACAGTTCACATTTAGCCTGTGAGGATAGAAGCACCTCTTTGTCATCTGTAATTGCTTTTGCCCCAGTGAGAGGTTCCCAGGTTCCAGAGGGCAAAATTTTGCTACAGGAGAGCTTTGAATGTGATTAATTTGCACCATTGAGTGCTGGCAGYATATTGAGCAGGAGCAGGCAGATGAAATGATGGGAAGCTAACCTGTTCTCCCAGCTGAGTTGGTCGTGATGTGTGGGGATTAGGGGAGGCTTGATTGAGTTCAGTAATTAGGGTAACTTCACTTGCCTGAATGTCATTGTAGTGCAACTGCTACAGCTTTCCTTTTGAGAAAGCTTTAAAAAGAAATTTGCTTTGTCTGTGGTGATGGATCTGCAAAGTGGAGCTAAAAATAACAGCTATGCAATTTAAGAACATGTACTCTTTAAATGGTTTTGGAARCTGGATCTGTTTAACCTTCTGAAATATTTGCATTTCACAAGYTGTAGTAATACAGTTTCATAAACCAGTGCCCTTTTCAAATGACTGTAACAACACTGACTGCATAAAATTGCTTTTAATAATAGAGAAGAAGCATGAGCAAGAAGCTTGCATTTAAAAAACCCATTTGTTTTTGTTCTAAATATTCTTTCCTAAATTAATAGATTATTTCTCYTGTGTATGTTTTGTCACCTTCTCATACAGTGTATGGACATACATAGTATTTTGAGCACAAGACTGGACAAACTAGTGCCAGCAAATTGTTCAMTCTAAATTGAAAAAAGCTTTAAAAAATACAGATGACTAGTGACAGGTATAAATGTTATTTGTATTAACTATAAGTGGCTTTGAAAAGGAKATGAGCTGTCTCATCAGATTTTCATCTGTGAATGCTGATGTATTAAAATTGAGGTCAGGATGTTTTTCTACAAAGATTCTTGATGAAACTTTAGTCAGAAGGCTTCACTAGTGTCTGAAATGTAACTTTTGATTTGTAAGTAGTGGCAGAGGCATTGTCCTGAAGGTGTGCTGACTGACACAGACACGTGGTGTGAAAAAATTAGTTTCAGTTCTACTCACTCAATTTWCGAGGCTAAGGATTTTTAAATGCTTACATTTTCTGCATCTTGTGCATTATTTGGAGCCGTGAGGTGGCTTGTATATTAGGTGTTTGTATTTTATAAGAAAACAAACATTTCCGTTTTTTTCTTCCATTACAATACATAGACTTTATTTTTTTCAGTGTCAGGATTTTGATTTTTATGTCACTTAGCTTAAATATCAGTTTTGATCTGTGCTTTGGCCATCACATAAATACAGTTTTCAAAACCTTATTTTTTTAACCTTGGCATAACAGGCTAATTGCTCTGGGGTTTTTTGCAGGCTATGTTACTGATGGCTTTTTTAAATACTAACTCCTTTTATTGTTTCCTTCAGGAAAAAGCAGATAATTTTATTTCTGTTTCAGTTTCAAGAGGGGCTTTTCATGTTGTGCTATATAGAWAATTCTTAAGAAATAAAGTAGCAAGCTTAAATTGACCATTCATTCCAATTAACTAATAAAAAGTTGGATTTTTTTTCTTACAGGAGATGATCAGATGGAGAGAAAAGGTCAAGTTTTAATCCTTTTAGTGGAACAGGCTCTCAGTTTCCAAGACTACAAAGCAGCTAGTATGCACTGCCAGGAGCTCATGGCCACAGGTGAAGTGAATAAATAGGGGATGCATGATGTGATGGTTGTAGAAATCTGAGTTCTGACTTTTGTCTGACTGTGAGGTGTGGTACTTCAGATTGTTCCATTTCATTAAAATAACAGTTATATCTCGTTGGTGGAAGTGCACTGACATTGAATAGAGACACAARGCAAATACTGCATGGAATAAGTGTGTGCTGAACTATTGGATGCGTAACTTCAGGGAGCTTTTCTGTATGCCTCTGGGAACCACAATTTCTGTTTCTTTCTACACTGTAGCCCTCTCAGACAGGGAAAACCATGTGACTGCAGCTGGCAAGAAAGTGCAGGTCTCTTAGAAGTCTACCTTTCTATCAGAACTCTTCAGATATYTATATATTTGTGCTATTTATGTAATTTGTGTATGTGACATTGAGTGGAGGTTTAAAGTTATCTCAGAAGAGATATACCGTCAACGGTGAATTAAATACATGTGTTAAGATTCTAAGAAGATGAGATTTTTGTTTCTTTGGGTCTGTCTTTCTGCTTTGAGAATGTGGGGAAAAAATTCAAGATTTATTGAGATATTTTTAATACAYCAAGCGATATATTTTATACTTAGGTTTTTACAGCCACTTCAGTAAGGTGTTCAGTATCATGCTCTGAAATAAATGATGATTTTTCTTATTGTAATATGTAAAAATACAGGATGTAAGCTTACATATGGGTATTTTATTGTTATCTACAATACAATAAAAATCAGTCTTTTATGTATTTGGTCAGTCTAAAGTTGAGCTACATCTCTGATTTATGCAGCCTTTGTGGTTCTTTTTTCAGGGGATGTTAAGCCTTGACACAAATACCACATGCCCTCTCTCTCATTTGATAAGAGTTGGGCAGCRTCCTCCTTTCACATGTGAAAGGAAGTTGTTCTGTGTTCCTTTGCAGGTTATTCCAAAAGCTGGGAGGTGTGCAGTCAGCTTGGGCAGTCAGAAGGCTTCCAGGACCTGGGCATGCGCCAGGAGCTCATGGCCTTTGCCCTGACACACTGTCCCCCCAGTGCCATTGAGGCCCTGCTGGCAGTGAGCAGCTCACTGCAAACCCAGGTACCTGTTTGTGGGGCTKCTCTCATCAAAATTCAATGCCTACCAAAGTAAAGGGGACTTGGGCTCATTTTCAAGTTTGTTCCCTTAAGTTCTACCCTCCAGTATATTTGTATTTGTTCTGCTCTACTCTTCTACTTGCATCWTATTTCAGCAAATGGGGTCTCTTTCTAAGCAGTTTTGTGTGATGAGTTGGTTTCTTGAGTAGAAGTGCAGTTGTGTTCTTTATCTTTAGTACTTTTAATTTCTTTGCTGGYTGCCTGATTTAAACATTTTATTTGGAAATGCAACTGATGAAATTTTAAAATATTTTCCARGTATTTATACTTTGTAATGCAACTTTGATTAAATGCCCACATGATTGTCTGTTAAGGATTTATTCTRTGATTTTAAGATCTTTACCCAATAYRCAATGAAATTATTTTCTCACAGATTTTAATGATGTAATGGTTTTAACTACAATAGGCTTTGATCTGAGCAATCTTTATTAACTCTGCAGTCGCTGACTTGTTAGGATCACATCTTAGGTGTTGAGCTGATGGCAGTATATATGTGAGAATACATAATTGTGGCATTTAAATACAACTTWTGTCAAGGTGACATAGCAAAAGTTTTATTTGAAACTTAAGGGCAGTAATTTAGGTTGTCAAAATGGTACATTTGTGTTCACAGTAATTGTGGCTTGGCCTATATACTTATGACTTGTTTGAGTTCATAATTGTCTTACTTGTCCAAGAGTTCACAATGTTCTTAGATTTATAATTGTGAAATGGAAACATCTTAGAGGTCTTTGGATGCAGAGTGCAAGAATGGGGGAGAAGGGGGTCATAGCTACAGCACATGTGCAGCCTGATTAAGGCAGCTGCAAGTGTGTAGTCTTCCCCTTAAAAAATCCCCTGAATGGCAGTGTCTGTGAGAATACAGGCAGCATGTGAAGGTGGAAGTTCTCTGCAGCACTTCTGCTCACAAAGCTGCTCTCCTGTGGAACACTTGTCTTTGTGGAGCTGCCCAGTGCCTCAGAGTCTCAGTTCAGATCATGGATGACATTTTCATGACATTTCTTTACCCTACATTGTATAGCATGGTGAATAAAATGTAAAAAAAAATATTTCTTAGGTTGTGGGGAAAATATTGCACAAAATTCAWGGAGAAGGGAAGGTCATTTCATCTAGGGCCTACAACAGTGAGAGGATGTCAGAGATGCTGTGTTTTCTTTTTTGCATCTTCTCCCGCACCCTTGTCTATTATGGAAGCCTTCACGGAACAGTTGCTTGGGTTTCCTGTGAAATCAGTCATAATTCTTTCACTGGCTTATTTGGCTGGCAAAAGATAATATTTATTTCATGTTTATAGGTTCTTTATCAGGCTGTGAATTACCAGTTTTTTCCTTCTGAAGGAAGTGAGAATTCAAATACCTCTGGACCTTCTTCGTTTATCAGTAAGGATACAGAGGTAAGTTTTAATGTGAATTTTGAAAGTAATAATTACTTTGTTCTRYRTTACTCTGAAGAACCAAATTTGAGTTTTTAGCAACATCTGTCTGCTTACTAGATAAAATAAGCAACATTACACATATATTGCTTTCTGTTGTTAGATTAAGTTCAAGATTTTGCTTATGTATTTGTACTTTGTTCTGAGTTTTAGTTGYTTCTTCCTACATGGTCTTAGCACCATTGAAAAAAATTACAAACCCAAGRGGCAGGTAATGTGCAACAAAACTTACTTATTAAACTTACTAAAATAGACATTTATATTATTGTGTTGGGTTTTTTTTTTTTTAATCTGTCCCACATGAAAACCAAAATATTTTAAACCTGAAATACGTATTTAACCAAAAAATGTTTTGAATTAAATTTTTTCCCCCTTAATTCTGTGTGTAATGAAGTTATGACTTTTTATAATGTTCATATATCGCATGTGAAATTATTTTTAAGTGTAAGATCAGAAGGAACATGGGGTGTTCCACAGGCAGGACAACAGGAAACAAGTCTTCTATTATTCTTTCTGCTTTTATATCTACTGTTTTATGTCTATATATACAGACATATATATGTCTGTATGTGCACAATTGCAAGTATTTTTCTCTTCTTTAAAGAAGAAGTAATTATTTACCTATTTATGAAAACAGGAGTATTTTTCACACTCTTTGAAGTGGAAAATTCTATATTTATTCTTTTCTCTGTTTTTTGTTTAATTAAATAGGTGAGTGATAAATCTAGGGGTGAGGAGAGGGGGTCAAAAACTTGAAAGAAATTACAGGAAAGGAGGGATAAAAAGGGAGTGGTAAAAGAGGGAAGGAAAGAAAGAAAGAGAAGGTTCATGTTGCATAGGGTGGCTTTTTGAGAAATTACGTGAGTTCCAGCCTCCTTGGAGAATATGTCCATATTTTGTGTATTGKTTTTATGTATGTACATGTRTATATGTGTGTATAAATATCTATGTGCATGTGTATGTATGYATATACTTGCATATGTACATGTGTTTATTTGCRTATATATAGAATAAATGGCAGGAAGATAAAATAGCACTGTAAACAGTATCCAGAGGAAGAGGGCCAAACATTTTGTGTCTGCCAGATTGATCAATGTGAAGAACAGTTCTGTTTCACTGGCACAAATGCTTTTTATTTTCTGGAAATCAGAGGTTGCATCKCCCTGAGTGGGAGTTTATTAAGTAGATGTTAATAAAATTGATATGGGTGTGGATGCACATGTTTACAATATTTTAATGCCTATAAAAATTTGTCATGCATCACCTTTCACGTGCTGTAGTACTGTATTGTGGCAGAACAATTAGACATGCATATAAATGATCCAGAAATTTATTCAAAGGTTTATCAGAGTTGAGTAAACTCRCTAATTAACTCCGCTATCATTTCAGTTTGCATTTTGGAAGCAATTTTCATTCAGCTGGAGAATTGACATTCAAACATTTCTCCACTATAGCTTTCACTCCCCCCTTGTGGTTGTCTCTTTAGAATTGGAAGTAGGTAGACAATTGACCTGGCAAGTTTGTATGTTGCTGCACTGAGGTGTGTTTTCTTTTTGTTCAGTAGGGCTCCTTGGCATGTCGTGTTTCAGACTGTTAACACTGGGAAATGAAGTTCTGCATATTTGCTAATTCTTTCTTTTTGTTCTCTCCCATTTGACTTAATAGGGATTTATAGCTTTTTTCATTTCTTGKAATGACACAGGAGGAAACATAGCCAAAAATTAACTCACTGTATAACTTTTCCTGTGTTACAGACATCACCAGTGTTAGAAAAGCAATATATTCAATAACTCAGTTTYTGTGACTTCACTGAATCCCATAACTGCAATCTCTGTAGCTACACTTCATCTAATTCCTTGTCTGTCACCTTCATTGTCTTGCACAGAATTTTAGTTTCTTTTAAGGAAAAAAAAAAAACCTGGAAGATTTTTCTCCCTTTTCTTGTACTCCTTTCATTTTCACTTACATCCTCATTAACTTATGGTATCCATGTTTCAGGGAATTGGCAAATATTGTTCTTTCTCRCTGATACCTTTTCAAATTGGTGCTCTAAGTTTTCTTATCTTGACTTGATTAAGGTCTGGCATACATGTGTTTGGGCATACCTTTTTCTATTGCATTCAGAATACCTATCTGTAAGTATATCAGTTCTGCTTTTTAAACCTTTAGTGACCTTTTTCTATCCCTCTTACTTTTGTCTAGSATTGAATTATTAGTCTCCACTACCATTTCTTCCTTTATGTCAACATCATCAGCTGGTCATAGTTTTTCATCGGCTTTTTCTTGGTGAATTCTTCCCTAGAAAATTCTAATATAATTTTGTTTTTTCCTCCAGATTTTCCCACTAAAACGTGTAGAATCTTGGCTATATACGTATATATGTATATATATATATACATAGACTGCTTCAAAATGGTTCATTTAATGTTGCTGTCAGGTTGACTTCAGCATAACATTTTTCCAAGTTGGTGGTGGTCTTGCTCTGAAAGAAGTTAATGAATGCTCTGATAAAAGTGTACATCATTACCCTGTAGGAGCTAATGCATTTGCACAGGCTTTGTGTCAGCTTGTCACTGTTGTTTGATTCATGGATTCAATTAGAGAAGTTATCCTTTGGAAGCTATGATGATTCCAAGGTACCAGGTTGTTTTTAAGCACATGTTAAGTTTCACCAATTCTCATCCTTTTTACTTCCTCATCCTTTTTACTTGTGTGTGCTACAAATGCCTACACAACTAATCTTGTGCTTCTCAACCAAAATATCTTGCTGAGAAGATTAAGCTCTTGATTAATGAAAAGCCTTTCAGAATATTATGGTAAAATTATTAAATTSAAATAAAATGCTTAGTCATGAGATGCTGTGTTGTGTATAAGCACAAAACAATATTAAATCAATTGCCTTGTAAGTGAGCTCTGACTTTGTTAAATCTGCATAATACATAAAATATGTTTACATCTGTTATAAATAATTATTTTTTACATATCTGAATATGAAAGCATAGTTACTGTAAAGTGGCACAACAACCCAAGGGAAATTAAGTTTCTCTGAAAATGAACTCTTGATAGAAAAGCAGATGTATTTTCTAGAGGAGAATATGTTCTAATTATAAGAATGATTTCTTTAAAGGCTTATTAAAGAAAAGAAAATCTCTGATTAACAGAGCATTAGTGTATTTGCTTTTCCAGTTTTCCCAAGCACTGTATCTGGGAAAAARCAGGATTTCTTAGAACATTTGTTTACATTAAATTGGTAGGTCACACATTTTTATCACGGCTGGTTAGAAATTATTAGAGAATCATGATCAGTTTTCCTCTTGTTTTTTAGCTGCTKCCTCAAGATGTCTAGTCTCCTGTCTGATCTTGCAGGTGTTAAGCAGCTGTCCTAATTACTGCTGTGCATCTCAGGCAGTCATCAAAGCCTGTGTTGCAGCAGCTGAATCCAATGCATTGTGTCTGCTTAAGGCTGGGTTACTTTTTGGCTTCCAGTGATGTTACTGCCCTAAAAAGAGTCTGGATGTTCAGTGACTCCTGAATATTTGTTGTCCTCTTGAGCTGAATCTGTCCTTAGTCTCTCATTTAGGCTTTGGTTTATCATTGCAGGACTGGAGTTTTCACTTCAGTGGGTTCATAGCTGTAACAGACATTGGGGATTTTTAATTTTTTTTTCAATATAAAACGCTCCAAGGCACAAAAAAATACGTAGAGATTCTACGTGAATACTTACATAAAAGAGACTCTTTTAAATTCGTGTTTGGCAATTGAATTACCAAAAGGGGAAAAGGAAAACCTAATGTGCAATGCTCTGTTTTTGAACAGACTCTCTTCTACTTCGTTTAATTTCCTTCATAGTCTTGACATGTAATGATTTTTAACATATAAAGTATATACAGTGTATGGTTTTTGCATGTTTTAATCTTTGCACCTCAGCTAATTGTCATTAAAGACCAAAACCAATCTTAAAACCCATGCTATTTTTCTAATTTATTACTGTCTCTTGTGTGGCTTGTCTCAAAAACAGTAGTCTTTTTTATTAGTCCTCCCATTAGACTGGAATTATATAAGTGTATGTAGGAGCAAAGGTATATGTCTATAAACATACGCTCTGTGTGTATATATATATATATATACATATATTTATAAAATTTTAGCTGTTATTTTAGAGTAACTTGATAATTCATAACTTGTTGGTTCTCTTTTTTGTGCCATTTAGATTCAAGCAGATTTTCAATCTGCTAATTTGGCTGCTATTAAATAAATTGTTGTTGCTGATACTATTTTGATTTTAATCAGAAGTGYTTACTTTATAAAGGATGTCAGGAAGAATTAATAGAAGAAAATAATTTCSCCCAAACACCTCCCAGAACCCCCAAAATATAACTTCTCCCTAAAGATACAGTGAAATGATACAATGAAAGTTGCTTTCTTGAGATCTCCAACCTTATTTAAGAAATAACTTCTTTTGTGAGAGATTGATTTGGGACAGCAAAAAGTTTTAACCTGGAAGTGTTGATGTTCCAGATACAGAGTAAAATGGCTTCTCAGAAAACAGAATTTCTGTTTGTTCTGAAAAAACTGTAATTACTTATAAGAGTTGAAATTATTTTTTAACAAAAGTCAGTAGAGTTTATCTGATAGCAGTAGTGCCATAAGCATTCACACCTGCTTGCAAGTTASTTCTTTATTTTTCACACCGCTGAAGGAGGTTGATTTAAAGAAAAGTGATTTTCTCAAAAGCAGTTGACAACTTGGGTGGGATTTTTTTCCTCACTCTGGTTTGGTTTGGTTTAGTTTTGGTTTATTTTTCCTCCATAAAAAATCAAGTAGGTGTCTCACAGCATTGACTAGAAAATTATGGCAGAAAGRAATTAGTATTCTCTATGTAACATTTAAAATAAATTGCAATACATTGTCTTACTAAGTACTTAAAGTGGTTTAAAAAACACACGTACAAGAAATTCTTCTCCCAAGCCACCAGATCTAGAATTTTTAGTTAGTTTTTTTCAGAGCAGCAGAAATTCTGACAGGTTGTACTTGGCATACACTTTCTTCATTTGGTGAAGMAAGAGCCGAAATTCCCAGTTTAGCCAGTTGGTTCATCAGTGGTGCATCTGTGAAATGCACAAGGTAATTTCAGAAAAGATAAAAACAAATGCTGAAGGACTTAAGATAAACCTGCTACTTCAATGGTCAGCTTGAGGCAGTAATTTATAGTATATTATAGTAAAATGTACTAAAAATAAGGTTTTCTATATTAAATTCTACCTTATTGAAGCAGATATGTTTTTCCTCTGAGGCTACAGTGGGATGTATTTCTCTTCAGCATAACATGGCATCCTTTGGCTCTCATGTTTGAAATTTTGCCATGAGTTAGTAAGTTGTAAACTTACACTTCCAATGCAGTTATGCAGGTAATACTTTTCTATTTCAGTATACTTCAGTGTAAGGGGAAATTAATAGTAGAGTCGTGAGGGATAAACATATGGCTGTTGAAGTTTGCTATATGGAGGAAAATGTTTTCTRTGAAAACTGTGTGTTTGCCTCAGTACACTAATTATATGTTATGACTAATGTGCACACATTGTGAAGCATGCAAATAACACAAACCTTTGAGAACTGGAATAGCACAGATCAGACAACATGGATGTTCTGGGTATTATTTAAATGCCATGAGGAAGAGCTGTTAAAGAGAGCCCCGTTTGTGGAATCTGTCTCTGCTTAAAGAACTGAGTTATGTGTGAATTCATAGTAACTGAAGGCGTATGTGCATGTATTGCAGAAGCAGTTTTTGACTGAAAAAAGGTTGGAGTTCTTGTAGTCTTTCAGGCTGTCTGTTTTTCAGTATTTTGTGTGCCAGCTGCAGAATTTCAAAGCTTGATGATACTTYATCACTTGGCATATTTTCATCTCTRCCATTTYCCCTGTTGGGAATTCAACGTAAATAATGCTACCTCTGTAAAAATACAAGACTGTCTCTAGTATCAACTCTTTTGAATTAYTGAAGATTAACTTTAGTATACTCGATCCTCACATTTGTAGAGAGGTGATTATTTTAGTGGAAAGATTCAGCATTTATGTAGAACATTGTCATTATAAACTTTGGAAATTAAAACCAGTGCTGTCTGGGCAAACAAGGGGTGATAACTGAGTAAGGGACCAAATCTTCTGCTGATGACACCACAGTGAAACTCCTRAATCACTTTTTGTTTGTCTCTTGTTTTTGGCAGCTGCTACCTGAATTAATGATCATTCAAATGTGTTAATATAGTGTGCCTGAACTCTAATGCATTTTTTTTGGCTTTAGGTCATTAACCTAATTATAGCAGGAGTCTAACCCTTGGAGTCTAACCTTGCATTGTGTGTTGGATATGTCACAGGATGAAACCAGTGTCTCCTCTGGCCAGTCTGCTGATTTGTTGCACTGGACCACATCCAAAACCATGAAGGTGCTGTCCAACACCACTGTGACTACCAAGGCCATGCTGCACGCTGTCAGTGATGGGCAGTGGTGGAAGAGGTCACTGACTTACCTGCGACCACTGCATGTAAGGGACTGCTGATGTGCCTCCAGATGTTCACACATTTGTGATACATTAGGCTAAAAACTCAGCTCCTTTGTAGGGCCTGGTAACAGAAATCAATAAATGAACTACAGACATCACAGGACTGTTTGCTAGGAAATCCCAATGAAGGAAGGAGGCTAAAGCTGTTTCCTCCTGTTTTCTTAGCATAGTGTAAGAAGGCCTAATTGAAATTTGGCAGAACTTTAAAACTTCGGGGAACAAAGCACAGTAAACCCACTCTGTAAATACTGTTATCTTATATTCAAAGCTGTTCCTTTTCAGTTTCTCTTTTCTACTTTCTGCATTTCAGTGAATTTTCTATAATGTTTGTGATACTATTTTTTCTGATACTGCTTTTGAACATTATTATCTTTTTTAAGAATACTGGACTTCATTGGGAACTGGTTTATGTAAGATGACTCTTTTCTTGCTCCCCACGGAATTCAGTGATCTTTCATTTACAGTTTCCCTTCTGCACAGTTTTTACAGAACTTTTATGAGCTTTTTTACAGCTAGGCTCAACTATACTTATTTTTCCCAGGGCCAAGAATTTGGAGATGAATTAAAAAGTGGGCCTGGAGAAAATGCTACTGTGGAAAAACAAGGCTGTCATCCGTTTTATGAGTCTCTAATTGATGATCCATATGTTGCAGAAGTAAGTTACAGTAACAGAACTCTGCTGGGGTTTTTTGCAATCGTATAATCAAGTGAAAATACAGAGTTTTTGATTRTATGTGTGACTTGAAATTCTGTGCCATGGTAGGAAAAAAATCCAGAATTAAACAAAGGAAAGCAAATGGAGGAACAGAGGTGGGAAACTGCATGTAATGCAACTGATCCAGATAAAAGTGCAGGTGTAGAGTGCATATGTCAATTCTTTTTACTTCCAGTCTGAAGTCAGCTATGGAACATACCAGAACAATTCTTTGGAAAGCTTTGCTGAAGTGTTGCTGAGAACAGGGAAACTCACAGAAACCAAGAGCGAAGGAAAAGACCTACTTCCAACTACAGAAGGTATGGACAKATTGTATATATCCACTCCATATATAGTAAATACAGAAGTGTCTGTGGGTGGGGAGAATTGCACAGAATCAT
Source organism: Alauda arvensis (assembly GCA_902810485.1). Taxonomy (NCBI): domain Eukaryota; kingdom Metazoa; phylum Chordata; class Aves; order Passeriformes; family Alaudidae; genus Alauda; species Alauda arvensis. Next base: position 1,898,445 of record CADDXX010000077.1, on the reverse strand, counting down.
CTGAAGTATTGTCTGGGTGTTACAGGAGGGTGTTATGAATTGTGATCTTCTTGACCAGCTCTTGTTGGTAAAGTCTTGTTAGAGGTAGCTGCAGAGTTTTCAAGGGAATTGGTGRCTTTAAGAGGAGTTGCCCAGCAAAGACTACAAAAATGAAAATTGACTTCAAATAAGCAGGAAGTGTTATTTGGGGGTTGGCAACAATAGGAAGAATTGTTGAAGGTTTCCTGAACATCAGCATGTGCAGATAATGGGAATTGCAAGCCAGTGCGAGTTATTTTGGTATTACACATTTAATTGATAAGATTCTGGGCTTCTGTGTATTCAGGTATCAGTCTTGCAGGTTCATTGTAGTGTTTTATTTGCCAGTTAACATTTAACTACAGCTTCTCGACTCATCAGAACTTTGTTTTCTTCCAGAATGTCTACATGTTATAGGTCTTAAGTGAAACAATTTCACTTTTTACAAAAAAGACAAAGGACAAAAAAACCTCCCGTGGTTGTTTATCTTTCCTTTTGGATGTCTTCTGCTGGTTTGAGAAATTAACTGCTGAAATATTTACATGCTTTTAGTGTCTTTTAAAGGAAGATATATGTATTATATCTTTTGAAGGAAGATATATGTATTAGTTGTGGTAAATYCTATCATGAAAAATGAGTATATTAAATCACTTGCTAAATGAGAAGTTTCAAGACAGGCTTTCTTCATAAGCCACACATTTACTCAAACTGTTTCATGAAAACCAGCATATTTGTCTCATTATGATTCAGTAGTTTGAGATATGAAGTATTTGTACAGATAACCTGTGTAGTTCCAATATAACAACAAACACTGTGCATCAGAAAAGGTTAGCAACAGCTCATATAAATTGTGTGTGTTTTGTTCTTTACATGCTCTCTTAATGCAAAAMAATCCTTAAAAGTCAGTATTTAAAATCTCATTTGTTGCATGCTGAATGCCCATAAGCCTTAGGCTTTGATTCCTATGTCTTGAAGGAGGGGGCAAGGATTAAAAAGTATTTATTGCTTTCTTAGGAAAAACAATTTAATTGGCAGGTCTGTTGTAATAGTTCCTGCTTGGATTTGAGTTACTGGAACTGATTCTTTACAATTCAGTGGCTGTTTTTGAGATGGAAATTTTAGTGTTTGGGACTTCTGCTTGAAGAAGAAAAGAAATTTTAGATTCTAGATTCAGTTTTTGAGCATCTGTCTCCTTCCTCTGAGTGTGCAGCATAATGCTTTTGCCATGTAATACTTCTCTTCCACCGCCTTTATTCTATAGTCAAAGAGTTTCACTTAAGAGCCCCTCTAGCTGTGCTCTGAAAGARAGTTCTGTGTTCTCCTCTGGAAAAAATAGGCTGTGTTTATTCTGGACTCATCAGTCCTGCTGTATATTACACCTTCTAGTAGTCAGTAAACTGTTCTTAAACATTAGTGTAACATAGCTTTCTGTAGATAATTGGATTAATAATTTGCTATTTGTGGTGTGTTTAGCCCTGGATTAACAGTATTGGATCCCACCTCTTCCCCCTTCTTAAAGCTTTGGTTTGTTCATTCTCKTGAAAGTCCTTAGGATGAGTCAACACAATCAGGATTTTGCAGCTTGAAAATGTACATATTGATAGCACACGGCTGAAATTTAAGAAATCACACAGATATGAATCCCACTTACTTATCTGCATTTKTATCATTTTCATATCATACATTTCCTTCACATTTTTGGGAGGATTTTGCTATACAAAACTTGAATGCTAATATGAGGTCTCAGCTACTGCCCTGGTCTAGTAACTGCAAGCATGGCAGATTTCAGTTGATTTTGCTGACAAGTTGGAATCCCAGCTGTTTGCTTCTAGCTGTCCCTAGAGCTGTTTTCTCTAGGACAGCTACAGCAACAGGTTTCAGCTCCATCAAAAGAACTGAAAAGCCTGAAGGGAGATGCAGTTTAGCAAAGAAATCTTCATTGTACTTGGCACTTTGTCTTAGGAGAGGTTGGAGTAGGCATCAAACTGTTTACTATGACAGTGATATGTGCAGTTGAGAGACTGGCTAAATACTTTCCCCACAGGCAATGTGCATCATTTTCAAATTATAGAATGGTTTGGGTTGGAATGAACCTTAAAAATYAACTGATTTCAACCCCCTGYWMWGRSMRGGRWKSCYTYCMMCTAGACCAGGTTACTCAGAGCCCCTGAGTAAACCCTTGTGKATTTGGTAGTGTTACAAGCCTTGGACCTTGACTTTTCTTGTCTTTGCTATCTGGATGTAGGTGGTAAACTGAGTATTTCCAAGTGAAATGGYGTCACTCATCTCCATGAAAGGGTCCTGTGAAGCACTSCTTCCTCAGCTGTGGGCTGATACTGCACCCAGACTTGGAGTGRYTGAGGCTGTGTTGTGCAATCTCTGTTTAATTGGGGTTATTTTTCTCCATAGGACTTAGGGATTGATCAGGAGGTTGAAGATGTGATTTTAAATCATGGCTGTAAATCCTTTTAACCAGATCAGGCACTRAACTCAGAGTAAACCCAAGACAGTCGGTCATACCTATTAATCCTCAGGGCTTTTAGAGCAAATAATACCTAAATGTTCCCCATGACTTTGTAGTTACTTGTAGATATGGCTATTTAACTGCAGCGTATACTTCTGAGTTTATTGAGATTTTATCGTGGGCTAAATGAACAACTCAAGACTCAAAGCAGTTTTTTGCATTTTTTTCAGAGGAAAATCCAYAGAAAGTGAATTGAAACTTTCTAGGTATGGAGAAAATCCAGTTTTCACAAATAAACAATCTTTTCAATAGTTAGCCTCTCAAACAGGCTTGTGACATATCTGCACAGGAAATGAAAATATTTGTAAAATCAACATATTTTTGTGTTTTTGTGCTTGTGGGGCAGCAGGGGAGCATTAGCATTTTGCTTGTCACTGCCTGTCCTCCCTGGTTTGCCAGGTCTGTAATGTCTAATGGCTTTGGCAAATTCCAGATTTGGYGGTGGTCTGAAATGACATTAGGTTCCTGTAAATTTTGTGAAGATACATGACAGGACAGAATGGCATCCTGCTAATATCTGGAGCCTGTGATTTGAACTCAGCCCTGTTACACTGCTGAGGATTCTTGTATTGTGTGTTGAATATTGTATAGTCTTGTAAAAATCATGTTGTTTCCTGGCCCTGTATTGGTGCTGTGTTCTTTGTAATTATTGCTGTCCTAATGGTGAAGATCAGTTTTTGCAAGCGTGTCAGTTGTCATGTTGRGGATGTTAAGCTGGAAGACAGCCCATAATTTATTGTGCATTCAAGCAAGTTTACTAACATGAATTCTCCAATGAAAGGGAAAAGAGAGCAGAGCTGAAACTCTTCCTTCCCTCCTCCTTTTTTCTGTTTAACTAGAGGTGGCTGCAAGAATACATAAAGTRACTGCTTGTGATCAGAGGAGGAACCAGCAATTTTCATCAAGATTTTAATACTAGATATTTCTGCAGTTCTTATTATCTTTGCTTGGACAGCATACAGGTTATTTAGAGTATTGCAGAAACAATCTGTCAGCAGCAAGAAGCTGTCTGAAGTGCAGTAAAAGCCATTTGMAGCACAAAAGATAGGTGCTGTTGGACAGGTTTATGGAGCAGTCTCTGTGATGACTTGTCACATAGAAATTTAGTGTTTGTATCTGGCTGAGGGCCAGCATATAAATCCCCTTCAGGCTAATGGCAAATTAATGATAATCTGAGAATTGTAATTGGTCAATTCAAGYCTTTTATAAGTCATTCTTTGAAACAAAGAATTCACTGGGGGAGTRTGTGTAAAGTAATTAGGTTTTCACCAGCATGCCCTGCAGAGTTGTTCGTGTAATGTGGGAATACAGGTGTTTGAGACTTCTTTGAAATAAACAAAGAGTTATGTTGCTGGAAGAYAGCTTCTTCCTATTGAAATAATATTGTTATTAGTAACAGTGTAATCTATAACAATGAAATCTATAACAACCCCTAAGTTTGGTATCTATAATGTAGGAAAAACAGGTGAGTTTTGTGTCAGTTTTGCCAGAAGTATTATGTGATTATAATCAGAATACTTATCCTTGATGAATTTCAATTGCTGTAGTACTGGTATTTGTTATCAGTATGTGGCAGAACCGGGTTTTGGTGTTTCTTATGACACTTGCAACTTTTTGTTTTTATATTAATTAAGGCAGAAGTTTCTAATATGGTTTGTTCTGTTCAGTGATGAGGGAATTGGAGCTCAGGCTTGAGAGAACACGTTTTGTACCATTCCTCTTCTTGGGATCTTCGAACCCTTACAACATTACTTTTACTTCTTTGATTTTACAAGCAAAATATTTACTTCTTGAAAATCAGTATAGGTGGCTTTGTTTAGCATCTGTTGCTGCATAGTCTCCTTTGGCTAATGCATCAAACACTTTGCCTGGAAGTCAAGGTAAAGCTGTGCTGCAGTTTAATTATATATTATCWCTTTCTGGATTGTGCTGATAAGTATTTAATTAAGTGTGTCTGGAGTGCTTCAAGCTAGTGCCTAATAAAATATAGCTGCCCTGAAAACATTTCATTTGCTAGCTCTCAAGGCCAAGTGGGTCAGTAATCCAAACTTTGTGTCTGCTCTGTGTTRCAGTTCTGCTACAACTGGCAAGTGATGCTTTACCAAAGGATGCAGCCTTGTCTCTTGCCTACCTGCTTGCACTTCCACAGGTATGTTGATAAGGGACTTTGCATRCTTTTGCCAGGAAATACTATTCATAGCATTTCAGAATTCCATTAGAAAATTTAATTTCCTTAAGATTTTGAAATCTTAAGTATTTGAATTGATTAATTTATTTCAATACACATTCTTACAGATTGGGCTGGTGCACATTAAGGAACTGAACAAATGCCTTTGGACAGTCTATTGGGCATGGCACTGGTGAAAAGACACATGGTTTTATCTAAAATAGAAGTTGGACCACCAGACTGACAATTCTAATGTAACTCAGAAATATGGATAATAACCTTGTGGTATAGAAGCAGCAATAGAGTAGTTGGAAAAAAAATTTTGGGTAGATATTTGTACAAGGGGAAAAAAAACCACCATAATGTAGAATTATCTTTATGTGTGGAGGCTACTGRTTTACTTTTTTGCCAGAAAAACATAGKCAGAGCTATTTCTAAATGACAGCAAGTAGCTTTTTAAAAAGTTTGTATCCTTAATGTTGTATGCTTGCTAATTCTTTCATGTAAATTAATGCTCTCTTTCTTCTAGGTGGTAGATGCCAACAAATGCTTTGAAAAGCAATTACATTCTGCCTTATCTCTCCAGCTGGCAAGTTATTACTATAGCCTGCAGATCTATGCTCGTTTGGCACCATGTTTCAAGGACAAATGCCACCCTCTCTACAGGGTTAGTACTCTTTTCTTTTTAAAGCTACATTCATTAATGATCAGCATAAAAGCTGTTCTGAAAAGCCACTCCATGAGTTAAGCCTGTTAAGGAGCTGATCTGACTTACACTGTGAGCAGCCTGTTGGGTTACACATAATTATTCTTCTACAGTGCTGTAAACAAACAAGTACTTCACAATTTGTGGAAGAGTTTTTGAAGCACATTATCAAGTGTCATAACAGCACTATCAGTCTTCAAAGTAGCTTATGAGCACTGAGCAGTAATGAGTAYACTGTGCTGTTACCTTGCAATACTGTGTACAAAGCAATATARTAAGTCCCAGGAAAAGTGAAGAGTCCATTTTTCATCAAGAACAGTGCTTTTCCAAAAGTTTGCATAGCCTCCCCTAGGGSTGTGTTGGATTGTATTTTAGTTCACATATGGTGTTTTAAAAATTCATCCTCATTCATTGAGGAATTTTTAAATTTCGTTTGACAAGTTTCTGGTTTTGGAAAGGCATTRCTTTGCCCATTCTCCATTGCCAGTGGTTAAAGCAGTTTCATGATGAAGCCTGTACTAAATGGAAAAGGTAACGTGCAGAAGTTCARTAAGGCACCAATTGCCATTCTTACTGAAGTACCTGCATAAAAACTCTTGTTTGCTACAAGAGAGCCTTTCTCGAATTTACACCAGTTCTTTACTCCTGTGCAGAAGCTCTCTGTACTGTTTGGGTTTCAGTCTCTCGGCTGTAGCTAAAAGAACACTTCTGGTCAAAAGTTTTCTGAAATGAAGTAATCACCACTGTGGCATGAGAGAATTGGTTTTTTCAGTGTTAAGAATGACTCCTGATTTACAGCAGAAAGCCTGTTTTGCTATTTGCCCAGTTCTGCAATTAGGAAGCCTTTCAAGTTCCTGCTGAGATGTTTATTTTACTGTCTTCTGCTTAGATGCTAGAGGAGAATGTAGCCCACAACTSTGGGGCTTGCAAAATATGTTGGTTGTGAAGAATTAATTCATGTTTGTTAAAAAGCTTTCTTTGAGCCTGTAAATCTTCCTGCTGCAAGACAACTTGGATGAAATTGTGTGGGTTTTTTCTTACTTCAGCTTTTTTAACAGTGCTGTTTTACAGGAAGAGCTAAGAAGCCTTTGGAAAGCATAAGTTACAAGAATGAGGACAGAGATGTTAGATTGAACTATTTGTACTCCCATTGCCATTTAATAAGCACAGTCTTACCAATGGCACCGTTTGTCATATAAATRGCAGTTTATCTCTTAACTCTGATTTGATCTTTGGCTAATCTTTAGTTCCGTCTTGGTAAAATGCTGTATGTGACTGTGATAAATATTRAATTCTAAGTTGTTTGCTAGAAAGAATAGGTTCTATGTTTAAGCTACTCTTAAACAATAATTTTTGAATACAATTATARGAAGRTTATAAGAAATAKAAGAAGAYTGAGTGAAGAGCACACCAAAAMCAGGAAAAAAMCCCCACCAAAACTGGCCTGGATGACAGTAAGAAAACAACATAGGCAAATACTAATTTGTAATTAATTGTTACTAATTCCAAGAGTATTGAGTRAAGGCATGTCACTGAAGTAGAAGACAAGAAATAGAAGAAGATACTTTTGACCAAAATAAACACACTTGTTTTTTTTACAAAAACCCAAACCAAAAACCCTAAASACTAGACTTAAATGCCCAGTTTATACTGTGAAACAGAAATTTGTTTAAATTTGCATCTTAGATGCTGGTACTAAAGAACAGGTACATCTCCAAGTTGGTTTCATCATTCTAGTTTCTGTCCATGGGAATAGATCTAGCCATGGGTTTTAGGGCTTTTTTTTTCTGTTTCTTAAGAGTTCTGTGGGAGAAAGAGAAAATTGTTCTYAAACTTTTATGAACATGTTACACTCAGCTGGAGGTGTCATTCTGTAGTAGATTGTCCTCTGACTCATGTCACTGGTGGCTTGCATCACCTTTATCTTGTGTCTGTGAAAGCAGAAGTGTGTCCCTAGGTCCTTTACCTGCCTCAAAGCTGTACCTTACTCTTAGACGGTATCTGAGTGCATTTTTGTGGGTGGAGGTGTATTGCCAATCCTTGTTTTCCTCCATTCTCTCTCTTTACATGCTCAGTAATGATGTATATCTGGCACTTCAGCAACATGCTCAGAAGGTGAATCCTCAAGGTCATAGAGCATTTATTTATTTATTTCTGTGTACTAGCATCTGAGTCACAGTAGCTGTGATTTTTCTAGTCCAGTGAAGCAAGTATACTGTTGGGAAACTATCTGAATTTACAGAAAACTATATAGAAGCATGGAGAAATCTACACCTCCTGTGTTTCTCATTAGAAAATGGCATTGTTTGAAAAGACTGCATGAGTATCTCTGGTAGAACAGGAGAAGTGTTGGTAGAACGGAAATGCCAAAGCATAATGTTACAAGGATAATGGGGAATGGGAGGAGAGCTCCTCTTCCATTGGCTAGGACAGGCTTTAAAGACTTGCTAGTTAGTCAAGAAGGATATTTTGAAGGAATGATTGGGTCTGTTGCATGAAGGCTTGTGTCTTTTTTTGTTTGTTTTAATTGTGATGTGAAATACKGACAGCTAATATCTATGCATCAAAATCAGAATCATAAATTGTCAGAAATTCTCACTATCATCTTTGTACTGCTGATGCCYAAAAGGAAATCATCTTGATAATTTCAGTTTCTGGTGAAATTATTTTTTTGCTGTAAGGACAAACAAAGAAATTTGGCTGTAAAGTATTGCTTTAATTTTGTGCCCAAGACAATTTCAAATTTTAGTTGTTATGATAACATAAATATAACAGTCTCAGTTTAGGGCATCTGACCTATATTACTTTCTTGTCCTGTGGAAAATGTTAAAGGAGCTCTCCAACCTAAGAAAACTAGATAAAGATAGATAGAGGTCAAAGGAATAGAACAAAATTTCCAGAAATTCATGGTGTGTGGAATGTACTGGTATGAGAAGACTAATTACCCTTTGAGGACCTATATTTATTTTTTGTCTAGGTCTGAAACAGGATGGGATTGACTTTTTATTGCAGCCCCTGTGATGCTGTGCTTTTGCATTTGTGGCTGGAAGGGTTGGTAACATGCCTGCTCTGGCTGTTACTGAACCTTGCTTGCACAGCATCGAGGCTGTTGTCCCACTGCCACTCTGATTCACCTCTCTCTGATTCCCAGAACAAGAACAGCTGTACCTCTGACCAAGAAATGTGCTGGGTAATTCTGCTTGTTAGCAGCTTATCTCCTCATTTGTCCAATCCTGGTGATCTGATAATTGACCAGAATAAATTGTTTACTCTAGGCAGGAGTGAAAAGGCTTAATTATCCTGAGGTTAATTAATATGTTACGTTCCTGTCCTCATGCTAATACTCTGTTGCTGAGGTGTTTCTGTTGTTTTGAAGAGGATTATTTTACTGACCTCAGTTCAGGGGGCAAGCTTTTTCTTGGAGCATCAAACAACAGCTACAGCAAATACCACTAAGATGCAGAGGGGAACAGGAATTTTGCACTTTACAGCAGATGAGGAAAGTTGGTGTTAGTAGAAAATACTTAGTTTTTTGTTTTCTCTCCTTGTATGGTATGTTATTTTTCATTCAAGACGGTGAGTTTGATTAGTGTCCTTTTGTGCATTGCGACTGAGAGTATGGTCAACTGGTAAGTTCAGAGTGTCTCCTCAGTGATGCTTCTCTTGTTGTCGGCTGGAGTTGGTGAAGAAGCTGGGAGTTCAGGTCCCACAGAATTAAATAGCCTGACATAYACATTTAGCCACTATATGACAGGGTACATTTCTGCAGTGAGCTTGTGCTCTGTGCACTTAATCTGCTTCCCTTCTGTGTTGCTTGCTGCTTTGGAAAGCCTCTATCAACATCTCTAAGAGGCAGAATTAGATCAAAAGAGGAGTGCTTTGAASTTGGGTAGGAATATGTAGAAGTTTATGTTGGTCTTCAGGATTTCATGCTGCCAGTTTAACCTGGCTCCCGAGATGGTTTTGGTGCTTGTTTGTGTGAGGTTGGTATAAATTTGTTATAAATTCGTTACAACAGAGAAGCAAAACTCCCAGCCATGGTCCATATATGTAATATTCCAAACAGAGGATGTTGAAAATAAAGACTTAATTTGAAATGGTAATAGATATTATATAAGAAGGCTGCATACAGGAAAAAGGGAGGGAGGCAGATCTGATGCATCTGATAACAGATGTGTTCCCCATCCTAGATGAGGTCTTAATGACTTTTACCTTGCACTCCACTGCAGCTAAAGGTTGAGTCTCTACACGAGGTAATCTCTAAATCTCTTATTGGAATGCTCATTAAATKATTGCATATTGGTTTGCATATCCTGTCACATTCCTAAATTATGACTTCAGCTTACTAGAGATAATGTATACATTTTTAATCTCAACTTGGATTTATGTATATGATGTTTTACATCATGTGCATGACTAACATGGAAAACTGACAAACTGTGTCAGGCAGTTTTGTTTTGTCTGTCCATTCTGCTTTCCATTTATAAATGCAATGGCTAGCACTAAGGCTGCTGTAGATGGTAAAAAAGTAGTGTTCTTTGATTTTGACCTATGATGGAGTTAAAACTTGGGGTTATTTAAGTCCTGATTCAAGACCTCATCTCCAGCCCATCTTTCTCTTTTGTTTGTGATGCTGGAAACTAGCAAGTTTCATTTGGCAATGTGATTTTCCCTCGTTGTTTCACTGTTGGAAATTTCTGTTGTATATTCTGCATCAAGTTCAGATTTCTTTGCTGGTCTTTGGGTTGTTCCTCTTCTCTTTCATGCTGCTGTTTTGTCTAATACTTCTTACTGTTTTATATCCTACACTGCTTGCCTATGCATGTTCAGATACTGGCACTCATTACCCCTTGGCAGGTAAATCTATTTAATTTGATGTATGCTTCTGTTTCCAAGTACACTGCATACCTGATAGTTAGAAAAGCAAAACTGGGAGAGMTTAGTGTATAATTCCTTGAATTTGTGTTGTGCTAGTCTCTGTCCMATTGGTCTTCCTTCATGTGTGTAGAATCTGTGATGGAGAGGAGAACCAGGGAGAAGGAGGGCAGTGCCAAGAAGGCACCATGAATGAGACTACCAGGCAGACTTAACAACTGATTTGGGAGAATTCAAAGACCCTAGTATCATCAGACTCCTTCTCTACATCATCAGTAATGATTCTGAATAAAAGGGTCTCAAACCCTGCCTCTGCAGGACTTGCTGTTGACTCTTTCCTCTCTGAAAACTGATCTCCAAGCTTCTACCTCTTATTTCACCAGATTTCTGTTAGAGAAAGGACAATTCTTCCAATCCATTAATAATTTAAGTTTTCTGGCTGGACGTTGTTGTGAAAACTTGTGAAAGTATTTTGCAAGATTTCAGTGTATTTAATTCCCTTTGTATGCTCTTTATTACCCTTGTAGCCCTCCAGCCAGTGAACAGAGGCCATGCTGATCTTTTYCTACCAATCCCTTAATGCTCAGTGGTCTTTCTGTTTATTATATAGTCTGCCATCTCTCTRGAGATGGACATTTGGCCTGCTGGGCTACAATCCCTATGAAGATCCCTTTTACATTYTRTATATTTCAGATGGAACTTGCACTYTGGCACRTTATTTTARAAAATGTTTGTTRATGCACCTTGGCCTGCYATTTAACATCATTTCACATTTGTGTTCCTTCAGAACTGAGGGATGAATGCTAGCTGGTCATGGTGTGAACTGACACCTTCCAGATCCATCTAACTCATGTGGCTCCTCTGAGCTCTCTCCCCCCACCTTCAGCAGTGAGAGCTAACACAAAGATCTCATGATTTCTACTGCTATGGACTTCACCATGAGTGCTCCTTCCACACCTTTTCTCTGTGGGATCCTGMCACTTCTCTAGCTGGCTTCCTGATTTTGAGCACTTTGCAGAACTTTTTCTATCTGCTTTACCATTCTTTACAAAACACATTCCAGGCACTTTCTAAGCACTTATAATTTCCTTTCTAGCTTGTCAGATTTTGTGAGTTTTCCTCATTGATTTGCTTATTGTTCAGTGATGTTTCAACACATAATCACACATTTTCTAAATGAGTGAATATCTAAGCTAACAAAAATGGAGAACTCACTAAACTGTGGTGTGTTCAACGGCTTAAAGCTCAAGTAAACTCTCCTTAACTACCAGGCATTGTGGATAGTTTTGAACATCACCTGTTATCCCTGAAAAACTAATCCAGCTGTTGGGGACATTACAGSCAGATTGTGACAAGTAGATTATTTTGATTACAATGTGTTTTGATATAGATAAGCCAGTGTTTCATAGATTCTTATCTTTCTTTGTTAAGCACACAACATGACAAAGTATTGCCGTTCTTACTTGGGACCAAATAGTATTTAAGTGACTCAGAAAAGATCTCTTGTTAAATAGCTGTTGGGTGCTGCCTCATCCCTCTGTTTCATTTCTTCAAGATAAAGTGTACTTATGAAATGAGATGCTCACAGKCTTGCTTATTTCTGTTTCTAAAGGRTTATATGAGCYMTTCTGTCAAATCCTACTTCTGAAAGCAGAGCAAGTGGTGTTCTTTAGACAAGTGTTCAGAAATCTTCTTTTAGAAAAGAGGATCTTCAAACTAGCCTTTTATTTCAGCAGAGGGTTGAGGTTTAGCTTGCCCATGTTTCTCTAGAGACAGAGTTGTGATTTTTTTATGCGTGGGAGGCAGCTGCTGTAAGTGCTAATGCTTTTCCTTCTTGTGAAAGGTTTTGTTCCTCTCTGGGAAACAGTGCAGAGGTGACCGATGGCTTTTTGAAGCAGTCTTACCCTAGTCAAGTGGCTTTATCTTCTCTTTTGCATTCCTTTTTCAAGCTTCTGTAACTGTTTTCTCCARTCAGTGAGCATCATGGATTTTGCAGGCAGCCTGCTTGAAGTTTGCTAATCATCTAATAATAAAGAATATTTTAGCAGAATTGTATTCATCTGAGTTGGCAATATAGGTTACTTTTCAACTGCTGAATTTCTATCAAGTAGGCTTCTCCAACCCTYTGTTTTTCAGTTGTTTGACTCCTTGCACCTGCTCGGATTTGCTGAGTGTTTGTTTAGGGTTGGTGGGGGTTTTTTGTTGGGTTTTCTTTGGGGCTTTTTTTGTTTGTTTGTTTGTTTTTTGTTTGTTTATTATCTTGGAGAATTTAAKCTAAATGCTAGATTTTAAATGCTAACCTCTGTATTTAGCTGAGGAAGTTACTAATGAAAATGTACATCCCAATAACATAAGGTGATCACTGAGAAACCTGTACTTCTCARAAGTGCTAGCAGTGCCCTTGGATTAGGATGAAGAATACCTGACTTCCAGCATTTTAATAACTGTCAGGGAAGAGGAAATTAAGCGTTTTTGTAACTCATAGCTCATGGGGTATCTAGTTTTTAACCTTTAAATTAGTAAGGTATAGAAATAYTTGCATATATCCAGGCAGGTAACTGTACAAATCAAAAAGAAACAGTATTGTAATTACACTGAAATTGCATAATACTGCAGTATTTATTTTACAGTACGAGTGTATGCTCATCCCAAAGTGTGTATATGACTGCAGTTGTTACCATATAGGTCAAGATTAAACACATATGCTGAAAGAATAGCCAATAACATTTATTCAAAAACAAAGCACAATGTTTTTCTTTAAACAAAAGGGAGATAGACAGAAGGGTAGGATAATTAAAAATATGGCACTCATTTACTGAGTGTAATGCTGACTGCAAACGGGAAATGAATTATATGTTATGAATTTAGTAGGCACTTCACTCRAAACCATGTAATAATTTTCTGTTTTCAGAGATGTTCTTTCTGTTGACACTTTAGCCTTTGATATATCATGTGTTATTTTCACTAAAAGAGCTGTCAGATGAAATGATGAGATTTTTCTACCTAAACCTGACTTATCAATCAGAAAATCTGTAAGAGAACACAAGGCAGGAAAAAAAAACATATGAAAACATTTACTCTGGGGTCAAATTATTCCTCATTCTTGTTGGAATAGCTGATAGARATCAAAGCAGAAAGTGCTCTCGGAGGAGAAACTCAACATGAGCTGGTGATTTGTGCTCGCAGCCAAGAAAGCCAGTTGTGTCCTGGGCTGCATCAAAAGCAGTGTGGGCAGCAAAGCAAGGAGGTGATTCTGCCCCTTCATTCTTGTGAAGCCCTGCCTGCAGTGCTGCACCCAGCCCTGGCGCCCACAACCTCAACATGGACATGCACCTGTTGAAACAGGTCCAGAGGAGGCCACAGAGTTGCACAGAGGGCTGGAGCCCTCTCTCACAAGGAGAGTCTGAGAGGATTGAGGTTGTTCAGCCTGGAGAAGGATCTGGAGAGACCTCATAGCACCTTCCAGTACCTGAGGGAAGTCTACAGGAGATCTGGAGAGGAACTTTTTACAAGGGCACATAGTAACAGGACAAGGGAGAATGGCTTTAAACTGAAAGAGGGTAGGTTTAGATTAGGTGCGAGGAAGAAATTCTTCAGTGTGAGGATGGTGAGGCACTAGAACAGATTGCCTAGAAAAGCTGTGGATGCCCCATTCCTGGAGGTGCTCGGAGCCAGTTTGGATGGGGCTCTGAGCAGCCTGGTCTAGTTTAAGCTGTCCCTGCCCATGGCAGGGGCCTTGGAACAAGATGGTCTCTATGGTCCCTTGCAACCCAAACCATTCTGCAATTCTGTGAAAACAGAGCACTAGAGCAATTCGTTCAGCTCTTCAAGTCACTTAACATGATTATAGAAACAACTGCTTGGACAACTTCTCTTTTTTTTGATACAGCCATACATCAGGAATGAAACTTTAAAACATTCAGTCCTTGGAAAAAGAGACATCTACGTGAAATCTATGGTTTCATGAAAGGAAGGAAGAGAGGCTAGGGAATTTTAAKTCCACAGCTGCATTCCTGGATCTACATGATCCAGATATAAATCTTTTAGTACAGTAGGAAGTATCTTGTTTGTAGTACCATGTACCATACTGTGGTCAGAAACACTTTTGTAGAGTATGGACAGGCTTTAAAACCATTATATTTAAATATAGCTGAGACATTAGAGTATGCTACAAAATGTTTTGATAAATTATTTAAGATTTTAAATCTGAAACAGAATATTGTTCTAATGTCAGAATGTGTAAGACTTACGTGTTTCATAATAGAGGTGAGATGAGCAATAGATTCTGTACTTCATTTTTTAAGTAAGTTTGTACAACTTGATGCTGATGCATCTTGTAGCTTACAGAAGGAATTCTCGTAGATATTCTTTTATAYTGACCTGGTGAGGTTTCACTGGTGAATGATGAGATCTACTTCCTGTACCCATTTAAAAAATGGTTGTGGAAAGCTGATCCTGAACAAAGCTGTTGAGGTATCCTTGTAGTTGAGTGATGTGACAGTGAAGGTTTATTTCTGACATGTTCTGGTCTTCCATTTTAGCTATACATTTTATCTGCTTTGAGCAGATCAGATGTGAGACAGCTGTGATACGGAAGGTTGGCCACCCCAAATTCATGTGGTGCTGTATCTAAGTTAAAGTACTCATGATTCACAGCATGACAAAAGTCTAAGTTGAAGACAATGTCATTAATTAAATTAATGAAAAGCTGTCCTGTGGAGACAAGGAGTATATTTCCTGAGTGAACAGGCACATTCAGGACTTCTTTACTGAACAATTTCATTCCTGTAAATCTTTTCTCCTGCTTCAGTATGTGAGCAAAATGATTGTCTTATGTGCTTCACTTCATTCTTTTTTGCTTTTCCCCTCCATCAAATTTGTAGCACATTGAATCTCGTGCAGCAGGGACTGTGGCAGTTGCTACAAGGATTTAGGGAGAGCTCTCCTTTCTGAAAWAAAAATGCATTGTAGAGGTGTGCTTTGGTTCCCAGCTGCACTGGGGATGGGCAGCAACTGCAGAGGCAGTGAAATGAGAGAAGTAAAACTGTGTCTGCAGCAGGAATGTTACACCCTGCTCCCTGATCACCCTTGCTCATGTGCTGTCGTCTCCTTGCTTTGCTAACCATGAGGATTTTGCTTAGTGTATGTGATTCCCTCTGGAGCATATTTTCTTTCTTAGGATTGCTTAAAAATGGTGTAAAACAAAACTGATGTTACAGGGATTCTGGGCACAAGGGAATGTGTCCTCTGCCTTTCCCTTTGGATTTCTGTGGCTGACCTCAGTGGCAGCTTTTGACCATTGCAAAAGGTCCACAGTGTCAGTYTTGTCTTTGAGGTGATCATAAGAGGATTGGCCTCTGCTAATCTAAGCAGTTTTTCTGATCAGTTTTTCTGATCATTTCTCTATTGTAGTCTGTAGATTATTTACATTAAAAACAGTATCAAAAGAATAATATATTCTTCAAGAACAATTGATGGATTCTTGGTCTTAAAAGAAGTAAAGCAATTCTTGGTCTTAAAAGAAGTAAGCAAGCCAAATAGCCTCATAGTGATCTAATATTAAATCAGTGATAAAGTGTTCATAGTACTGCATTTTATTTTATATTTTGTTATGTTATTATTCTTTTTTTATTAGTATTACTGTAGTTGTAAAATTATTGCCAGTTYCTGAGCAGGAGAGGAACACCATAACAGCTCATATTTTTTCTGGTCTGTTTATTTGTTTCTGATGTGTATGACTGAATTAAGTCTTAAATAGATTGGAAGAGGRAAAAAGAAATACCAACTTGCCAGGCAAAAGCGTGCCCAGGAATTGAAGATTAATTTCATAAGGATGAAGACATTCCAAGATTAAAATCTCATATTTCCTTTTAAAAACCAATGTTGCTTTTATACTGTCACAGTGGTACACATATTGAGGGGCTTCAGCGATATCACTTCCAGAGCATGGTCAAAAAAGAACTGCTTTAAAACAYTTACTCAGGTGGACCCTGAATCCCTGCTGAGGCTTATTGGTGATGACCAGTGGTGCAACAGGGGTAGAAACTTGACATGTGCTGAGTAAATCACATCTAGGAGCATGAAATTAAATTAGCTTTATGCTAAAGTGATGTGTGCTTTTCTCTCAATT
Organism: Alauda arvensis; assembly: GCA_902810485.1. Lineage (NCBI taxonomy): Eukaryota > Metazoa > Chordata > Aves > Passeriformes > Alaudidae > Alauda > Alauda arvensis. The sequence continues at coordinate 1,882,025 of CADDXX010000077.1, read as the reverse complement.
TTGTTTGTTTCTTCCTTCTTTTTTTTTCTTAATTCTTAAGTAAGGCCTCTGTCAGCACAAGCACAGTGGTAGCCCAAGAGAGGAGTAAAGTGCATTGGCAGGAGGTTCCTGAGGGATTTCCCCTGGCAGTGCTAGGGAGGCTTCTGAGTTAAGGGTGTGATACATTTGGGTCAGCTCTTGTGGCTTCTTTGGAAACACACCCTGTGTTTCCTTCTTTGGAAACTCACAGTGTGTGCATTTAAAATGTCCTTCCTGCATGATCAGAGGAGAGAAAGCTTTTACCCAGCATCTGTCCAGAAGTACTGGAGAAGATTATCTGTCAAATTGGGGAGTTGGACAACTAAGCACAGTTTCTAACTGGCCAAAGGACTCTGAAAACCCAGCAGAGAGATTTGTGTAGTAGCTGTTTGGTAGTTGGTGTGGTTTTTGACAGGCGATGTTAGAAAGGGAGCAAGTTGAATATGGCATCTTATGGGTCTTGTCAAAATTAATTTGTGTTTACACAAATTGCTGTCTGTTACAATTTGAAGAAAGTCCAAGAATTTATAAACTCTGTGAATGCTGCAGTAAGACTCAGACTTGATTGATTTTGCTGATTTTCTTCATGGCCAGGTWCTGTTACTAGCTAGTTGTTACAGTTTTTTTCAATTAAAATTTGTCAAAACATTCTTTGAAAACTGGTGATACGGCTATAGTGATTTTTCCTTCTTACTGTTCATTAGAACAAGCATCATGTCTAATTGAATGAGGTATCTAATGGATGTAGAGATAGTTTTGCTTTTCTTCTAAAAGATGCGTATTATTAACAATGTGAAGATGTTAAAAAAATGAATACTTAAATTACAAAATGCAAGTTCTGTGCATCTTGATACCAAACAGGACCSTGGGATTTCTCTAAACTAATTTTGGATTAATATACTGTGATAGTTTGGACCATAGGTTTTTTAAGAGATAAGAGGATAACACTTGATTGAAAGATTTCTGGTAGTGAAGAAAATAAGACAGTCTTTGGCAACTGCTTGCAGTAAAAAGATTTCAGTTGTGTTTTCTTAATCTAAATGTGTAATTTTTATTTTCTAGATGGAAAAGTTTCCACTTTATTTTGCTGCGTATATGTGTGGTTATATATACATGGCTGTTCATACAGTGTATGGTTCTGTTGTTCTAAATTTGACATTAGTAAGGCCAGTAGACCCCAAGATATTATTTCCAAATGAGATCCTTGGGACTGTAAAAGGCAGCATGGAAGATTACACACAGGTGCTTTTACAGAAATATTACAAATGAGGCCTTAATGGAGAGAGAGGAAACCTAACAAAAGAAAGCAAATTTACTCCCACAGGYTGTCAGAGGAACCTGCCTTTCTCAGTGGACTGGAGGTTTTAGGCAGTTATGTTAAACATGTTTCCTTGTCTTGCTCTGACTTTCCTGTCTTCGTGCTCTGTTTTCTAGTGTATCACATAGAATGAGATACCAGGGCACATAATAAGCTGTGGATGGGTTTCCAGCTGATATAATTGTGTTGTCGAGGCACTGCTCTACTTGCCTGTCTCTTTTTCTGAGGTTTTATTATTCTAGTACCAATCTCCTAAGCAGCCTTGAAAGAAGTACTGCTGTTGTTTATAAAACCAATGAGTTTGCAATGTTTGGAGGGCTAAAGAAGTGTATAGTAGAGAGGAAAAAGGATGCCCTGTAGCATTTAATGAGACTTGGTGAGCAGCCTGTCAATTAAGACTTGAAAAAAAAAATCAATTTAGAATGACCAGTAAGTCACAGAAAAAATAAAGCATGCCTTAAGATKTAAACTTTTGGTGTATGTTTTACCCAGCTGTGCACTCTAGTCAGTGTTCACAAGTTTATCATCTAATATAGCAGAAAAATTCTGTAGTAAAAAAACCAAAATATATTGCTCTGGTGCACTCAACATTTTTGAGACCACAGCAGTTGCATCAGCTGTTTCTCTTTGGAAMTATTTCAACTACACTGGCACCCCAAGGTATTTTTTGATGGCTCTTTTGGAGGTACTCCTTCCTCAGTGGATACCACAGAAGTCACAGTGCATYTTTCTGGCATTGAGCTGCTGGTGCCCTCATTTTTCATTAGAAAAATCCAGGTATCAGCTAAACCAAGTGTTACCTATTACACAGAGCTGTTCAAGTGGAGGTGCCTAGGTGTAGCCACTGTCCAGATCTTGAGATAATTTGGAACACTCCACAGTACCTGCATTCATTTTTCATGCTTTGTGTTCTAAATTAYTGCTTTGCTRTGAGGGTTTATAAGAGATGCACTTGGTGTGTAACTTCTTACACAGAAAAGTAAGTTTTATTTGTGATTAASGTATTTTGAAAACTGAGGTTWCTGTAGCTCATGGATGATCAATATTTARTTCTTTGAAGATTCAGGGTGTAGGCAATGCCTCAAGTAATTTGTGAATCCTGCAATACTTCTTTGATAGCATTAGTGCTCARCACTTAAAAGCTATTCCTCTCTTCAAGTCTGTACAAGAGAAGTGTATCAGAAATTCAGTAACATCTCTTTTACTTCAGTGTTTGACCAATCAGTTACCTAGTTCAGTGTAAATAAAAAATGAGGAATTTAAAAGCAAATAATTCAGTCATAGTGAAGCATTTGTCACTGATAATTTGGTGATGTTTGTTTGTTTTTTAAATATTTATATCATATGGAGTAGTCTAAAACATTCCAAAAGGATAAATTACAATATCAGAGCAAATGGGCCTTACAGAAAATTTTAAATTCTGTTTACTTAAAATTTCTCAGAAGTGGAAACAAATCCTCTAGTTCTGAACAYGGGGATCAATTATATATTGATAATTTTTTGTTCAGAATTAACAGGGTTTTTGTTTTRGTTTGTTGTCAATTATTTTTGCAGGCTGAACCAAAGGAGTTGATTCAGATGGTCACAAGGCATGTTACTCAGCATGCCCATGCAGACTGGCCTGARGAAATCTCCACTTGGATAAATCAGCTGCATTACTACAATGAACGACTGCTGGACTTCACTCAAGCTCAGACTCTGCAAGGACTTGGCAAAGGGGTGGATGTGCAGAGATTTACTGCAGATTCACAGTACAAGAGAGAAACAATACTGGGATTGGCAGAGTAAGTAATGTGCATCAGGTTTGTTTTCTCTATTTTAGAATGGAATAGCTTTAAGCTTTAAATTAKGGGGGTAAATTGAAAGTAATGCTGACCTTTAGAGAGATAATTTACTTACTTTCAAGATTTATATTGTAATGCTGCTGCAATTGGAGCTTTTTCTGTGTAACTGYTCTACTTAAATGAAATGTTAAAACAAATGGATCTATAATTGAATCTATAACTCTTCATTTACTCTCTGCTAATAATAAAGTTAATCAGGTATTAATGGAGGCAGAGCATAGGTGAAGGTTTGATCTCTTCTTTCATCTCCTGTAAATCTGCCCTAGCAGTCTATCAGGGTATGCCCATGCATCAGAGTTTGGAGTGAACTATAGTTTAAAAAAGAAGTTATTAAACWGTATTTTATTCTTAACAATTTAGTTAGAACTGCTGTATATCACAATATTTTTTCCCTGTAGTCATTTGGAAGTACTTCACCACATATGTTCTGATATTTAGTATGCTTTTATGTCACCTTTCAGAAATCCAGAATAGAAAAAAATTAAAATATATAGGATAGCACTTTCCATTTTAAAAATTCTTTGAATTAATATCTGCATGCAGGTACTTCAAGCTGTGAACAAGTCATGAATATGATTTATGATTTAAGGACAGTCACAGCTAAATAGTTAACAGACTGTTAGAGGAAGAGTTCTCTGCAATACGAAGCCTTAAATATAATCTCAGATTTTCAACTGACGTCTGCATAAAGCTTTAGAAGAGCATATTTAAATATTTTAAGTTTTCCACATGTATAGCTACTCATAGCTACAGTTCCAGTAGAAATTTGCTACTAAATAGAATTGATATACCCAATAAGAGTAGTTGTATAAGGTCACGTTTTGAACACTAAAGCTGATGCTTTACGTCTGTGAAATCTGTACCTGCACAGATTTTGTCACTGYATTCATAAAACTAGCTTGTAATCATCTTTTAATGTTTCTGTTGGAATTACCTGCTTTGTATGTATTGTTATTAAGCACATATATGTAGTGTGGCACAAGGTTACATCTTGATGACTGCCTACAGCAGCTTCAATACAAGTAGACYTCTGTTATGACTCATATTACTTTGATTCCGGCAGGGTTACTTACACTGTCACCCAAGAGTTCACAGACAGTGTCTCTTTTAAAATAAAGTAAATACAAAGTTCCTTTCAGTAAGTAGAGGTAAAAGCTCAATATGAAAAGGTTAGAAGAAGTAGGGTTTCCAACTAGTATGTGAATGAGAGTGGCACTTCCATATTGGGCAGTTGCAAAGATCCAGTTAATTACTTGTTCAGCTTGCAGCTTCCTTGCTTTAATCTTCTCAGTGGAGTCTTAATCTGCATTTTCTAATGAAAAAGATGCACAAATTCAATGTAATTGTGTAGCATATTTGTTCGTACTTTTTAATTAAATGCCTCATGTTTTTTAATCTTTTATGAAGTGCTGTTTGAAGAAACAACACCTGGAAAAGATTGTGTCTTACTTACAAAACAGCTTTGTACTAGAAGGAGCAATTTGCTAAAACTACCTAACYAGTAATTATCTGTTCTTATCTTCTGTATTTGGTATATATCATTGGAGTCTGTTATTTATTGGGTTTGCACCAGTCTTGGTGAAACAACACCAAAATACATCCAAAGTGTGCCTGTGCAGGAGCTTTCAGTGAGCCTTGGGCTCACACTACAGGCAGTCAGGGCTGGGCATAAAAAGAGGTGTGTAAAATAAAGTTAAAAGAYTCTTTGCAAGGTAATAGACATTTTCTTTTAGGCTTTCATTGTGCAACAGCTGCTTGTTTTTGTCATTATCTTGACAATGAATAAATAGCTTGTACTGTTCTTCATTCATATGGTATCATTTCCCTAAACCATGATTGCCTTGGGCTGCTGTTGCATGCCACTCTTAGGCAGGAGGGGTGCACTGTGGTGTAGCTTATGAAGTTCCAGGAGGAATGGATCCCACCAGTTCCAGGAGCCRCTCCTGATTTGTATGATTGATTGGATTATTTTGCAATAAAGCATTCATACCATGTTCCTCTTTCACTGAATCACAGAATGGCTGAGCTTGCATGGGGCCTCTGGAGATCATCTTGCCCAACCTCCCTGCTCAAGCAGAGCCACCTCAAGTAGTCACATTAAATACATTTTAGAAAAGTTGTTCTTGACAGGCTTGTTAGGAAGTAATTACACACAGATAGTGTTTTTCTTGGAATTACCTTGAAAAGACCCAACCCAGCTAAACTGAAACCAAAACACAAAAATCACAGGATTAACCTTAATAGTATTGGTTCTGTGCCAGCCTAAAAACAAGAAGTGTTTGTCTTTATTTGAAACATACTATACCAGATCGGTAAAGATTAGTATGAAGTTAAATTTRGGCTTTCATATTTTACCATATTCTCCATCTGTTGTTTTGTCAAAGGGATTGTGCACTAACAGAAAAGCAGTTTTTAATATTTTAGGACAGAGTGAGCTGGACATCTTCACACCTTTAGTGTACAAATACTAGGAGTGTTTCTGTGAACTACTGGGAAGAGTGAGGATTTATATACCCATTGTGCTAAAACACTGTTGCTGTTGCAACTAAATCAAATAAATGCTAACTGTGACAAGTTACATGCTTCATCACTTTGTAATTGAAATGAAAAGAAAATTGAGATTTTTTTGTTTTAGCACAGGGTTGAGCAGAAGTTGCCATTGAGAACCAGTGTTCTTGGAGTAGGTTCCTGTCTTTGAAATATCTTTCTAGGTTTTTTGCTTCTACTTTTTTTCCCAAATGGAGCACCAAATATAAGTAAGTGCAGGAAGACACACTTAATGTATTTTTATTGAAGTTTTTTTCTATGTTCTTGTTTTATTAAAAAGAAATTTAAAGAGAAATAATGAGTTTTCTAACATAAGGATTTATTTTCATGTTATATCTCATAGGGCTTAACAKAACTTTTCCTTGTTTCCTCTCATGTCTCTCCTCTACCAGGACACTTGAAGAAAATGTCTATAAAATTGCAGTTTCCCTGGCTCAGCGATACAGTGTTCCACTTTGGGAAGTTTACATGACCCATCTGGAATTTTTATTCACTGACAGTGGGTAAGTTACCTCCTCTGCAAAAGCACATACAATTCTTTTACACAGAAATAAATGCTAACATAGGACAGAATTGAATTATTTTGGGGGTTGAGTTTGGGTTGGGTGTCCATTTGTCTTGTGTTGGGATAGTATGGGAATTTTTGTCTTTTCCACATAATGCTTCTGCAGCCAGCTGTGGAAACTGGTGTTGCAGGCAAGGTTGAAAGTCCATGTGTGTCTTACTGTTCTTCAGACTATTTGAGGACTTTTGTTTCAGTTCAGGTTTCCATAACTTTGAATGTTTAGTTCACTCTTCAGTAGCAGCTTATCCTGTAGTTACTCTTACAGTCCCTGTAATATACCCTGAAACCTGATTGTTTCCCTTGTAGTTAGTCTTTCAGTGTTTTGCTCTTTATTGACCTCTATTCTATGTAATAGAGGAAATAAATATATTGGAGCTCCCTATTCACATTGTGCATCTGTTCATCTCAGTTTCATTTTTTGATAGAAGCACTCTTTCTCTTTTAATAGTGTTCTACTGAAACTATTCTAGCCTATAAGATTATGGCAGACCAAACCTGGCACTGGTGTGGTGTAAGGGGAGGGGTGCTTACAGTCTCTAAAGTGGCTTCAGGGCCTTTGTTTTTTAATTTTTAATAATAAAATACTTATTTTAACCTCTTAATCATGTCAGGCAGTTTTTGCCTACTGAAAGAGGAATGAACCCATTTGATGGAGGACCAAGCTACTTGCCTGAGTAGCAGGTGCAGACAACTGTGATGCAGAGCTCCCTGTGCAGTGAGGCAGCTCTTACCCACTGTTCTGACAGACATGATCAAATTAATTTGGTGTGTTTCAACTGTTAAATTCTTAAATCACCTTTAGCTTGCAGCCGTGTTTGTAYCTCTCTTAATATTAACTGTTAATTAAAAAGCATTAAAACATTTTTAAAACATGAGGGGTAAAAAACAAAGCCTGGTGAATTGTCTGGGGGAGATGAAATAGTGTTCTGAGATTTTCTTCACTTTCTCCAGAAAACAGAGAAGTCATACCCTGTAAATTTTGATGCTGCTAAATTATTTACTGCCTTAAACAAAACAGACAGGATATAAACATGGCAAGACTGGGGTGAATGTGAAAGAGCCAATTGCCTTCTCTGGAACTAGAATATTACCTAAGGTGTTTTGCAGCAGTTTTCTATTGTTTTCTTTGTTCCTGTCCTCCTTGAGTTAGTATTCATAGGATTCTGAAATCACAGAAGTACAGAATAACCATATTTTTTCTAGTGAAATTCAAAAAAAGTCTTAACAGTTGATGTATAATAGCATAAGCTGCTGAGCATGTTTTTGTTGTATCATAGTCTTGTTTTAAAATTGATTGACAGCAAATGACCATTACAGTATATTTGAGTCTTGGGATTATGGCATTAATAATGCATGTYTCATTATGCATTCATTCTGAACTGAAATGAAGTTTATTCTAAGACTTAATCTCTTTAACCAAATATTCAGTATTTCTATAAGCYACTTTACATAGGGAGAAGCTCAGAAGAGCTTCATAGTTCATATTAACTATTTCTTTGATTACTTGATGATAAAGAATTGTGACTTTTTTGTGGATTATAAGTCTGAAAATTGTTCAGAATCACATTTTATAAAAATTTAAGTGGAAATKTAGTTGTTTCTTTTGAGGAATCTGATCAYGTTTGATTATCAAAACTCTATAAAATGCAATTTATTATTCTAGCAACACAAAATTTTGTTTGTCTGCCACAGAACCTCTTGTTCCAAAATCTTTCTGAGCACCATAAACTCTTCCTATCCACAGTCAGCCCTGCCCTAAAACCACACTGCAAACATCTGCCAATCCTGTTCATATAATTGAATGCTCAAGATTTAGTTTAGATTTTAGTTTAAACTTTGAGTATGAACACAAAAAAATAGTCATATCACATTCTTGAAATACATCTTGTTTCTATTAACATAATACTTGTTTTCATTAATATTGTAGAAAAATAAGCAAATCAGAAGAATCTATAGAATTAAAAGAATGCTTGCAATGTTAACAATCTTGGGGTAGGTCATAGATGTAAAAATAACTCCAAAATATCTTACTCTCCCTAAGAAATMAGTTAATTTTTAAACTGAGAAGGTTGTGTTTGTGGTACGTGATGTAACAAAATCATCTTAAAGAATGAAATGGAGACATTTTACTTGGATATTAAAGAGAAACACTAACTTACAGCATATATATTTGGGGAGGGAAATGATGAAATTCTAATTTAATCAGTTCTAAAGATAGAGGAAAATCAAATGSTATTAAAAGACATGAGATTTCCAGATGAAATGCACTATCTAATGTGCCATATGATTGGACTCCGGGRGGACTCGAGGCAGGAATCACCTGTAGGTTACTTCTTTCCTCAGATTCAGGTAAAACTTACAGTTGAGAAAGATACAAACTTAGGATGATATGCACCCATTTTTCTCCCAGCTGAGGGAAAAAGCAGTGATTATCTTTTATGTAGTCAGCTGGAGGTGTSTGAATTCATGCTGTGGAAGAGCTAATGTATTCTTTTCAAAAGGTTCAGGAAAGAATTTCCTGAAGCAGTGAGACTGACTGAGGTCAACCCAAGGCTTCCTGTATTTTCATAAGCTTTTGTGGATGGCAGTTTGAGAAGCAACTTGTTACCAAGAAGTCTTGGTAAACTGTCCTAAGCATGAATAATTGTGCCAAATAGATTAATTRCTGGGCAAGAGCCAATTTTCAGTGATAGTATCTCTCAAGGTGTGCACAGGTACTCACTCATCAGCTACAGAAAATACAATGTAATGGGAAAGCTCCTAACTGGGCAGTAGGATCTTCAAGCATCATTCAGCCACAAGTGCTTGTTTGTTTAATGAAATCTTCCTTTACACATATCCTGGATGTATTTTTCCTTTTACATAGCTATAGTCACAGATGTGAAATCCTGCCTTGAATTCCACTTCAATATTCATAACCCTTAATCTGCATGTCCAAGGTAACAGGTAGCAGGATTGGGAAATACAAGAGTTGCTTAGCTTTTGCTTATAGAAGGCATAGTTATCTAAATGTTTGTGAGTGGGACTCTAAAGAGAGGAAAGATTGTCCTGTCTCCTGGGGGTACAGCTGTAAGAGTCTTGCATGGCACATCAGGCCTTTAAGCAGAAGTTATTTCTACACACAGATTATCAACACTGGAAATAGAAGAAAGAGCACAAAGTCTTGGTCTGTTTGAGACTTTGAAAACCAGTCCTGAAGCCTTTCATGAACACATGGCTAAATATGTTTACCCAAGTATTGAAGGCCAAGATCACCAGCGGTTGCTTTACTATTTCACACTCCTGGAAAACTGTGGCTGCTCAGAAGTGGTGAACCATGCTCTTAAACCTGAAACTCACATCCGACTCCTGAAAAAATTCAAAGCAGTTGCACCAGGTAGGAGGGTACCTGCTTGTTTTCTTCATAACTGTATTTATTATTTTGTCATGTAAGTATTGGCGTGAGTATGCTTAACTAGTTAATGTTTTCCAGTAATTGGTTTTTTTTCTGTGAGCAAAGGAGATGAATACAATTAATATAGCCATAAGTTCATTCTGTTGGTCTTACTGGAAACCTACTTGATAACCAAGATAAGCAAGAATAAACCAGTTAGGAGCAGGTTTCTGATAGTGATGCAAGGTGAAATTGCTGGCAATATTTCATAGCGAAATTTTAGCAGGTTCCTAGAGTATAATTTTTAACACTACAAGTTTAGCATGAATATTCTCAAAGGATTTAAAAAAGTTAACCTTTCAAGAGTCTGAGTTGAAGAATATATTAGGGACTTTATGCATTTTGTGTTTGTTTGTCTATAAGAGGATAATATTTTGTTCTGTTTTACCCTAGATGTTACCTTTTACTTTCCCAGAATTACAGCATTGTTTGTAGCCCTACGTTTTCAGACAATTACTGTAAAACACACTGCTGCTAAGGCCTCTGAAATTTTGTGTGCTATTTTCAATTTGCTTGTTAGTTGGGTACTATCTTGAATTTTAGTTGTAGAACTCAAAWCCAGTTCCAGAATGACAGATAAACACTGTATGGCATTACCTCCTGTGAGGATGAATTAATTGATCAATATTGGAACCTAATGTGTATTGGACACTAACTGTGCTGCAGAGTTTGAAAAGATGGTACATATGAATTCATGTATTGCAGGAAGAAAAAAGTCAATTTTTTTGAAGAGGAGGGATAACCTTCAGTTCTTATTGATGTTATTCAACACTCAACTTCTGTGATGATTGATGAAGAAAATTCTGTCAAGAAATTTTTGTTTACCTTAAAAGCTATTAAAAAAAAAATTCCTGGGACCATATGCCAGACATAAATTAGTCAATTTGTGTGGTTAAAAATTAAATCTTTGTATAACATCCCTAATCAAAATTCTCGTATTCAGCATAGAGATAGGGGTCAAGGAACAGCAGCTAAGTGTTTACAGATGTTACAGGCCCAAAGTCTATGAATAAGAACAGGGCAATAGAAGTTRGTTATCTTAGAAATTATATGCAATGAAAATAGAATAGYATCATTGCTAGAAATACTTCTGTTGCTGGTAAATTAATTTGCAAGGATGTTCTTCCTCTAGGAAGCACAGTAGTAACATGACTACTGATTATATAAATATTGATGCAAATGGATCTATGTGTCCTATCTCTAGCTCACCTTACTTASTTTACTTGTAGTTAGTGCCTTGCAATTTTTGCTAAGTGGTAAATACCAGCTGTTACATGATCAGAATGCATGTTTTAAATTAATGAAGACTTCTGCCTTGATTTGCATGAGGTTTTCTAGGGTTTACATTTAAGTTAGCATTATTCTGTATACTATATATCTGTTCTGGCTTCTTTGACAATCTGCTTTTTTTGGGTTGTGTCATAGAATCACAGAATGATTGGGGTTGGGAGGGACCTTAGAGATCAGCCAGTTCCAAATCCCCTGCCAAGGGCAGAGAACCTTCCACTAGACCAGGTTGCTCAGAGCCCCACCCAACCTGGCCTTGAGCACTTCCAGGGATGGGGCAACCACAGCTTCTCTGGGCAGCCTSTCCCAGTGCCTCACCACCCTCACAGTGAAGGATTTCTTCCCTATACCTAATATAAATCTACCCTCTTTCAGTTTGAGCCCATTTTCCTACTTGTTGGAGCAATAGGTAATGTTAAAATACGTTCTGTGGACTGAGAAATTTCACATGCACTGGGACATCATAAAATCTTTGTCAGTATTTATGTTTGTAAAAGGAGATGGGGTGGAGTCTTTTTAGTTCTGCAGATGCTGCTGAATTAATTGTTTYACATGGAATTGTGGAGTGTGAGTAGATTGAATTATGAATAACTTTCACYTCTTTCTCCTTCTGTCACTAGGTCTTAATTACAAAAAGCTAACAGATGAAAATGAAAACCCTCTGGAAACACTGGAACCCATCCTTACAAGTCAGAATATCTTATCTATTTCCAAACTGGCTCCCAAAATTCCTAAAAAAGATGGCAGCATGCTGTCACCAAGTTCTCTTTATGCTGTGTGGTTACAAAAACTTTTTTGGAATGGTGATCATCATCTCATTAAAAAAATACCAGAAACCATGGATGAGTGGCTACATGCATATGATATGTGTTCAAAATACTTCGATAGACTTGATCCAGATGATATTGTGATTTTCATTGATGAAATTACTTTTTCTTCCAAAGCTGTCACAAAGGTAAGCAGATATTTTTAAAGAATTTTAGTCCTCAGATGAAGCATGTATATAAATTCAATATAGTATCAAGAGGAAAGTCTCAGTAAATGTTACAGTTTTCATTTTGCAGTATTTAAAGATAAATTTATAAACCTACCTTGCTCTGCCTGCCTTTTCTTTTTATGACTGCCCGTATGAAAAGAAGGGATTTTATTCAGTTAGGGGAGTTAGATCTGTGGATATGAGAGTTTTGATGGAACCCTAAAGTCCCTGTGTGCTCATTCAATAGACAAAAAGATACTKTGTGTTTCATAGAATCATAGAGAGGTTTGGGTTGGAAGAGACCTTAAAGATCATCTGGTTCCAAGCTCTCTGCCMTGGAGGGTTTCTGCATATTTTCTGTATATCTAATTTAATATAAACCTGCCCTCTTTCATTAAAGCCATCCCCCTTGTCCTATCACTAACACACCCTTTGGAAAGCTCTTGTGCAGCCTCCTTCAGGTRTTTGAGGGCTGTTCTGATGTCTGCCCAGAGCCTTCTCCTCTTCTTACTGCATGGCCCTAACTCTCTCAGCCTGTCTTCATAGGAGAGGTGCTCCATCCCTCTGAGCATCTTTGTGGCCTCATCTGGGCTCAGTCAGTCCCTCTGTCCTTATCTTTGGCATAGCTGTCAAACAGTCCCAGTACTGACCCCTGAGGAGTGCCACTTGTCAGTGCTCTCCATTTGGACACTGAGCCCTTAATGCAACTCCTTGTGTGCAGCCAACCCAGCCAATTCTTTATCCACCAAGTGATCGATCTGTCATATCCATCTCTCCAGTTTGTGAATCATGCAGAACAGTGTCAAATGCTTTGCCACCAATTCAGGTAGATGGTACCAGTTGCATTTCCTCTTTCTTCATCCACCAATTTTGTAACCCTGTCAGAGAAGGCCACCAGATTTGTCAGGTGTGATATGCCCTTAGGAAAGCCATGTTGGCTGTCACCAGCCACCTCCTGATTTTCTGTGCCTCACCATGGTTTCCAGGAGGACCTGCATGCTCTTGCCAGGCMCCARGGTGAAACTAACCAGCCCACAGTTCCCTAGGTCGTCCTTTTTTTCCTTTTTTAAAAATAGGGGCTATGTTTCTCCTTCTCCAGTCAGTGGGAATTTCACCAGACTGCCTCAACTTCTCAAATCGATGGACAGTGGCCTGGCAAACTCATGCACCAGCTSCCTCAGAACCCACAGAAGCATCTCATAAGGACCCAGGACTTRTGCACCTTCAGGTTCCTTAGATGCTCTTGAGCATAATCTTTTCCTGCAGGGGGTTGTTCTTCACTCTGCCAGTCCCTGCATTTGCTTTCTGCAACTTGAGTAGCATGGCTGGAACACTTGCTGGTGCAGACTCATGCAAAACTGTTACTGAGTGACTGTTTCCTCTATGTCTCAGGTAACCATGTTCCTTATTTCCTTCCAGAGAGGACCTGCATTTTCCTGGTATTTCTTCTATCACCAGGATACCTGCTGAAGCTTTTCTTGCGGCCCTTGGCATCCCTTCCAAGATTTAGCTCTGACAATGCTTTAGCTTTCCTAACCTGATCCCTGGCTGTATGCCTCACAGGGTACCTGTCCTTGCTTCCACCCTCCCTAGGCTTTCTTTTTGATGTTCCAAGTTTTTCCAAGAGTTCCTTGTGCATCCCTGCAGGCCTCCTTTTTGCCTGATGACTTCTTTGTTGGGATAGATTGCTCCTGCCTTTGGAGGAGGCTATCCTTCAATATCAACCAGCCTTTTTGGCTCCCTCTTGCTTTAATCCATAGTATTCTACCAGGCAAATCCCTCAAGTCCAGAGTAGTGAACATTCTGTGCACCCTCCTCATTKCACTAAGGATCTTCATGGCTACTGYAGCCCAGGYTGCTCTTGAACATCACATTCCACCTCCCCCAGTCCTTCTTTGTTGGTGAAAACACTTTCCAGCATAGCTCCTCTCCTAGTTGGTTCCGGTATGACTTGGAGAAGGATGTTGTCATCAATGTATTCCAGGGAATGCCTGTGCCCTACCCTATTGGGTTGTCACTCCACCTGACACTGGAGTGGTTGTATTTATTTACTTGTGTTCATCCTAAAATTCATTGTGCCACAGGGTTGTGCTTAGTACCACACTTTTACATTCAGAATAAGGTGTTCCACAGAAAAAAGTATTCTGGCCCAACGTGTGTGGTTTCTAAGCATTGTAATAATGTAAATTATAAACTGTTTTAGGCTTCATCTGGCTGAAATCCTGGCTTTGAAAGAATGCATTTTTATGTGTGTAACCTATATYACCAGATGTGCAGTTCCTTTTTGCCCAGAGAAACCTACTTGCAAGGATATTTCTAGCATAAAGTTTTACTCATGCTTCCTTACATAACTTTACTGTGACGCACAAAAGAGAAATGAGATTTCTTAGATTTTACCTTATTGAAAGATCTAGAGATGTCTTCACTAACTTTATCTGAAATGAAAAGGCAAGAAGGTGTTCAGGGGTTTTTTGTGTCCAGGTATCTTCTTTATTTTGATTTGTGACCATTTTTTGGAGGTATTTATACACTGTGTTTAATGAGGTGAATTTCAGTTTGTTCCTTCTTTGGATACTGTTTTAATTTTCCCATAATATTTGTATAGGTTTATTAGAACTCATCTARCCTCTGTTTATATCAGAATTTGGTGAAAAAAATTGCTAGCTAGTATAATAAGAAACTTTGTCAGCCCAGAATTTGTGCTGTGATCTGACTGTCATGGTCGACCAGCACATTTTATCACTAGTTCCATCAGCTGTCTCTGAAGCCTTTTTAGCAGAACTACTATCTTGGCTTAGATGTTTTGGTCCCTTTTATCTCATAAAGGTACTTTTTCATGCTTATGAGCAATGGTCCTGAGGTATGACCCTGAACTGAGGTAGCAAGGGCATGGCTTGTCTAATGAGGAAATACTGTCTTTACATATGGTTGCTGCAGCTGACGACTTGATAGTCTTGCTTTTAATATTTCTTGAGCATTTCAAGGTTATTTCTCATTTATTCCAGATGAATGGTGTAGGGGGAGAGTGGATATCCTCTGCTGTGTGTCTTGTTTTGAAACACATTTATTATTTTCCTTTGTTTCTGTTCAGGATTCTAGTACATTTTCTCTACTCTCTTGAGAGTAGAGAGTAGAAATGGCATGAAAGAAACASTAAAGGCATGATGATTGTGGTTTGTGGTCAGGCAGAATTTTGTAGTAGAGAACTGTTAGCTTTTTGGCCATGAAAGATGCCCAGGAAGTGCTTGAAACAGTTGGGATTGAAACAGCTGTTTAACCAGCTTGTAGCTACTTTTGCCTCAGGATCCTGTTCTGTTCTCAAGTAGAATTGTACTTGAGAATTGTAGAATGAGAAATGATCATTGTAGATCCTGGAAGCTTATCTCTGAGGGTCTCTTTCCTCTACCTTTCATCTGAAAAACGCTTSATACATAAAAGCAGCCTTTTGGCTTGCACTTGTTACTTAAATTTTATGTGGTTTGAGGCTGCCTTGGTCATGTGCTCACTCTTYTAATCTCTAATTCAGCACTTTCTCCCAGTCTAGTTCTGTGGTCACATACTTTACTATATCAGTTTCCCACAACAGATCCAAGTATTTAATTAAAGTGCTGATACTTAGTCAAAATGCAAAAAAAMCATGGTCATTATCATGAAATAACCTGTTGTGTCACTGAGACTACTGAGCTTTCCCTCATAGAGGAAATTTGAGAGGAAACTTAGAGTGAGATAGTGAAGTGTGTTTTTTAGGAGTGCTGAGAGGTGAACTGGCAAAAAGCCCAAAAAACAAATGTTGCATATCCTCTGTACTCTCTTCCACTCCTTTAAAATGCCAGAAGGGGAAGGTGGGAAAGGAGAGGGAGAGAGAGAATATTCCAGGGAGATGATAAGGTGCACTGTTGTTGTTCTTGTGGAACAGTATTCCATTGAAAAACCCCTTTTGGTCAGAAACATTTGAGAGAAGTCTCAAGTGCTAAGGAGTAATGGGTTATATAGCACTGTGGCCTACATGAGTTCAGCTTCAGAGGTAGCWTTGCTGTTGTCACCATGTGGGAACTTAGGAAACAGGCACCAGAATCTCTCCTGCTGTTCCAGTATGTCAGTAGAAGGAAGGAGAGGCAGTGGTGGCCCAGCAAAGCARCAGGCAGCTGCTTCTTACTTGTGTGTCACTTGGATATGGCAGAAAACGTGGGAGCAGAATGTGTAATTATGCGAAAGGGAATGAAGACACAGGGGTTTAGTGCTGGCTTCTGCAATGCCTTGTTCTTCCTGACAAAGACAGGAATGTGATGGGCTTTGACAGGGGCCCTTTTATTCACCTGTTCCCTTCCACAAACTCTTTGTTTTAGCTTTCTCATGAATTGGGCCAGCAGTGACTGAATGAGCAGGGCAAAYGGATTGAGAAGATGTCTAAATTGGAGAAATGGATGAGGAGTTTGCATTTATGAAGAGGCAACTAACATTGTTATACTGACTAGTTCAAGATATGACATGGTTTTTATGTACTTCTAGCTCTAAGAGGCCAGAGATGCTTTTCTTCCATGTTTCCTGCAGTAGAAATGAGTTACCACCTGGAAGATGAGATCAGTTCCCAGGCCTTAAGGATTCACTGTGTGGTGGGAGCTGTGTGGGCAGAGATAGTGGGACTTCAGTAAACCGTAGACCTAAATTAACGTGGTTAATGTGGTTGGAAAAGGTAAAGATTGATGCAATATTTTTTTGTGTTTGTGGTAAATGAAATAGGCAGGAACCTTGATGCTTTGTCAGTACCTTCCTCACACAYTGGAGGACTGAAGAGGTATTGATCCCTTGACAGGAAAGCTCACTGCAGCAAGCAGTTGAAAAGGTTCCTGCGTATGGCACTTCTATTCAGATCTGCTTTTAACTTTGTATAACTGTTTAAGTCTTTCTGACTAAATAATAAATAATTCCATTTCTGTAATGTTAGGRATAGGCTATCTGCATGTATGGAGCAGATCTCTTCCTAAATGGGAGAGATTCCAAATATTCATTGGAATGACTGCTTATATCTTTGCATGCATTTTGAATGTGTCATCTTTTTTCCCAGCAGCTCAGTTTGCTTTTAAATAATACTGATGTCATAGTTTCYTAATTATAGCAATGATCATATCAACTTCTTATCGTGATGATTTCCCATTTGTTCCTGTTTCTCTGATTGTTCTGAAGCATTTTAGATAGTTTGGGGATTTTTTTTTTAATTCCTTCATTGCCAACATTTTGTTCATTGTGCTAGAGAGTTGGTTATGTCTTCAAAGAACCATCTGTCTCAGAGCTCATAGGTCATTGCCCTGATGGTTTTTTGATTAACAGTACTCTGGAAAAAAAGCTTAGCACAACARAAACACAACTGAAAACAATCTTTTTTAATCACTGTGTATTCATTATTGAACACACACTACGAGTGGAGATTGGCACAATATGTTGGTTAGGAAGAAAAGGCTACAGCTTTAGATAGGAAAAGCAGAATAAAAAGCAGTATAATCATCAGTCAGGTCTTCTGTAGAGAAAAAGAAGCTGAAATTTTCCTTACATGAGTACTCTCTTGCAGCCTTCCATAGATTYAGCCACATTCTTTCAGACTACAGCTGCTGATGTTTTTAACATTCCATCTTTTATAACTTCTTTCCCAAATTCTCATTTAAAAGATTTAARAGAACTTTTCTTGCAACTTAGTGATTTTAGTTGAAAGGTTGACTTAYTTTCTCTGAGTCAGTAATACTCTTTTGACCATTTCCTTTTTGCTTCCTTAAGCAAGAATGCAATGTCCACATTTTCACCACATACCAAACRGGTGTGGAATGGGAACCTGTTACAGCTGGATGTTAACCTGCATCATTTTCTTGACTTCAAAGACACTAACTGCTGTTYAAAATAGCTGTATAAAAAAGCTCAGTTTAAGGAAAAAAAAAAGCCCAGAACATTGTTCCCTGTCTTTTGTGTGGCTGATTGACTTAATGCTGTATAAAGCACTAAGGAGAAAGAGGGCATGACATTGCCTGAAGGTGTACAAGAAATGTTCTTACATAGTGTGACTGCATTCAGATGTTACTTTTTGAATTACTTGACTTGATTTTATCACTTTTCATCACTGTGCTCCAGTTCAGTYGGTTTGCCTTGCCTGACCTTGTTTTGTTCATGGATTTTGACAGCATTTCTTTTTCTAGTATCAGTGCAAGGTACTTTCTTGTGCCTTTCATTTATRYAGTTACTTTAATTAAATCYGCTTCAAGAGTGCGTAATAGGAAACTTCTCCAATATCTTTCCTTTAACTGGCTCCTTACATACATTTAAACTTTCTCCAGATGAATTTTACAGGGTCTGATAGGAATGAAGTTAACTTTATTCATAGCAGCCTCAATGGGGCTGTGCTTTGGATTTGTGACTGAAATAGTGTTGATACCACAGTAGGATTTTKACTTGCTGAGCACTGCTTGTATGGTGTCAAGGCTTAATTTTTATCTCAACACCTCAGCCCTGAGTAGGCTTCAGGTAGGCAAAACGTGGKTAAAGGACACAGCCAGSAYAGCTGACCTGAGCTGGCCAAAAGTGTGTTCTGTGCTATCTAATGTCRTGCTCAGTGGTAGCWAACAAMGAGTTGGGTAAGATTAGAGGRATGGAGCACCTCTCCTRTGAGGAAAGACTGRAAGATTTGGCATTGTTCAGCCCAGAAARGAGAAGGCTTTGGGGTGACCRAATTGTGGCCTTCCAATACYTGAAGGGAAYCCACARGGAAGATGGAGACAGACAAGAGCATGTACTGACAGGACAAGGGGGAATGGCTTCAAACTGGAGAGCAGATTAGATTAGACATTAGGAAAAATGGTTGCCCAGAGAAGCTGTGGATGCCCCATCCCTGGAAGTGTTYAAGGCCAGGTTGGGTGGGACWTTGAGCAATCTGGTCTAGTTGGAAGGTGTTCCTGTCCAAGGCAGGGAGGTTGGAACTCGRTGATCTCTGATGTYCCTTCCAGCCCAGACCATTCTATGATTCTGTGATTTGGCAGCAGATAACAAGAACTGCACCCAGCTCTTTCATTTGAACACCAAAACCCATTTTTCATTATGAGGGTGAGTGAACAGTGGCACAAGTTGCACAGAGGGRTTGTTGAGTCCTCCCACATTGGAGATATTCAAGAGCCACCTGAATGTGGTCTTTGGCCACTGGCTCTAGGTGTCTTGTGTTTAAGCAGATGCCCTTTGGAGCCCCCTTGCAGCCATTCTGTGTTTCAGWGTTGCTGGGATCCCAGGTTCCTGTGCCATTAAAAGGAGTGGAGCTGATTCCATAACCTGACATTTGCATGTTAATCACTAGCAATAAGAGTAGCAGGGTCAACATCTTCACAGACAAGTAAATGTTACTTTATGTAACAAGTATACCATACTTTATTAAGAAGTACTTACATACTCTGAGGAGARTAGGCTTATGAGATGAGTTTTTACCCTGAGGAGTAAAATCTGTTGAGAAGAAATAGTATGTGATGTTCTTCGGTTTGAAAGGAAAATTTTAGGGCTTTTTATTACACATTATAGCCTATAGATTTAAAAATCATCTTAAACTGTGAAAGCTTTTTAAGTATAAAACTTCACATRCAAACAAAGCTTGAACTAGCCCCTAAGCTACTGGCTCTGATACCAGATCTCATTAGTGAAGCTGACTAGAAGTACGGAGGAGAGCTATTCATGGTTTGGAATAAAATAACCAGAGAAATTACATGTTCATAGTTCTGCATTTTGGCACTATTCAAATGTGAATGCAAAATTAAAACAAGCTTGGGAAAAAAMCTGTATTTTCTTTCTTAGTTCTCTTTTTATCTGAATGCTTTATTCTGCATGTGCTTATGGCAACATGACTTCTAAACTGGCAGTTTATTGACACTGTTCTCTAGGATATAAGTTAAACGGAATACTTAAATTGTTTGCCTTTTGCATCTCTCTTAATTGCATTTTGAACATCAGAATGTATACTAGAGGAGGAACAAATGAAATATGTAGCTGTTTTCTTCTTTTATCATGTTTACAAAATGGATGTTTACAGCTGGATACATAAATCCAGCTGTGGTTGTTAGATTTTAATGTGATGTGGAGACCAAGAATTTTTCCATGCTTTGAGTAAAACCTCGTATTGAGGCCTTGTTTGCAGTAACAAACTCAGTTACTTTGAGTGGGAATGAAGCTGTGTTCCATTTGAACTGTGTGGTAAAATTCCCTTTGTACTGTGTTAAACTGGCAAACTTTCTTAGCTCTGACAATAATGTCCACTCGTTTTGCTTTCATCCTTAAAAATATCCAGTAAACCATCACTGTGGTTCACAGTAATAGCACAAAAAGCCTGAAGTAAATTCTAAATCTTTCACTTGAGACTATTTATCTAGGGGAGGGGGGGAAGGTTTGTAAACTGTAAAACTTTCCACTAAATAATCCTTCTCAAACTTCTTATAGCTTTACAAGTAGCTAGTTTAATTCATCATGTAAACATCTCTTGCATGAATAATGCTGTAGCARTTTATTTGCCCTCTTTTATGATAATTCATCTTATTTCCTATTCACTGTGTCATACAGGTTCAAGCATTTTTTCCTAATCCTTGTGTATTTCACCTTGAAAGTTAAAATTGTTTATGTCTTTGTTCAGTATTCTAGTAACTAAAACACCTGATTGTTAAAGTACCTATTGCTTTGTGTTTGGAGTTCAGGCAGAGGACACTTCCACTCATTAGAAAATATATTGCAAGCATTTTTAAAACCGTACTTGAAGTTGAAAATGAATAAATCATACATTAATGTCTAAAATCACACTTCAGACTTTGTTTTGGACTTCCAGCTAAAGCTGTGTCTTTCCCAAAACAGGAAAGTCAGACTTYGTTCCAGTTTAATGCCTAGATACAACTAGTTGTACAGGTCTTTAAAAGTACTGTATAGTTACTATTTTGTATAACTTGGGTTTAAAATAGGTACATTAAAAATTCTTGATCCTTCTGGGATTTTTGCTTATGGTTATGGTCTTAGAGATGGATTTTAAACAGTGGTCTAAATCTGACAAAACTAACCTTAAGTGAATTATCAGTCAATCTTGTAAAGCAATTCTCAGACATCTCTCAATGAAGAATTAAAAATTAAAGATTATAAGGTGGCAGTCTACAAAAACAATAAATATTGTTATTAAAAGAACTTCATATGGTTTAAAATGAACATGAGTCAGTAAAAGAATCAGTAAAAAGAAGGACAGCAGAAGAAAGTAATTAAGTACTGATCATTTTAATAAATGACAAGTTAGAAACAAAGTTGTTTCCCATGAAATACTGCCTTTAGTTTTATGGTGTGTTGAGGAGCCACTTGACCTCTTGGCATTGCTGTAATACAAATAGTACTGTACAGGTAATGAATGAATAAATAATTGGGAAATCTTTTTCAGCTGCCAGTTGAAGCCAGGATAGAAGTGACTAAGAARGCTATCAAGGCAGTCAAACATCTTTCTGAGAAATCAAGAAAAAAAACTTCAGATAATGACATGAAAGATGCTGAAAACCCATCTGCTGCTTATGAAGAAACTCTGAATCATTTGCAACAATCTCTTGCTCATCTGGAAACRCTCACTCACAGTTTTATCATTTCTTTGAAAAGCAGTGAACAGGTAATGATTACTGATCAAGAGCTTGCTTTTAGTGTTACCATGACTAGCAGTGATAGGCATCAATCTTCTGTCATATTTTATTAATRTTTTCTACCTTTGCTTTTGTTGACCTGGGTTTTGAAAATTCAGTTCCATCAATCTTCTCTTTTTCTCAGTATATGTTAATTCTAGCAGAAAGGAAGACTGATACAGCCCTGTAAATAAGAAGTAACCTCATTAGTGTTCCCAAAAACTGTCTGTTCACAGGATACRCTACAGAAGTATGGCTATTTATATGATCTGTCAAGGTCAGAGAAAGAAAAAATCCACGAGCAAGCAGTAGCCATGTGTATAGATGGGCAGCCCCTGCACATGGTGCAGCAGTTGTTACAAGTGGCTGTTGGAGATCTAGGCCTTTCTCCCCAAGATGTTGTCCAGTGTGCTATTAAAAAAATTGTAGGTATATTAAGGTAAGTACACTTCCTTGATTAAGCACAAAAATCTTTCTTCTGGATTTTTGGAAGGGTTTTTTTTGATAGTTGAGTTGGTGTGTTGGTTTGTTGTGKTTTTTGGTTGGTTGGTTTGTTTTGWTTATTTGCACTGAATACTTGTTGGCTTCCAATGTCTGGATTTTGCAGTAACAGGAGAGTTCTTTGATTATGTTTCTGTTTGCCTATAATTTCATCTTGAGTTATATTTTTATGAGTAGGGGAGGCCTGAGCAATTTGAACACAGTGAGACAGAGCTTATCCTGTTCACTGGTGCTTTTTAGTTAAAAGCATTGGCTTTACAGCATTGTTCCATTATGTGTATGTGCCCTTGTGAATTTTTGTAACATTTACAACAGCACATAATTCTTCCTTCTTAAACAGAGTGAAAARGCATGTTTATTGGAAATGGTAACTCAGGCAGGCTTTTGGGCAGCAAAAGCCTTGGAACAGCTTCTGCCACAACTTTGTGTCTTACCAGCAGTTGTACAGTTTCCATCTTGGGAAAAAATCTGCTCAGCCATTTCTGGGAGCTGGGGTTTTYTGTGCTGGTTGGTTTGGTTCATTAGAAATATTTTATTCCCCCTCATTTTTTTAAGGGAGTACAGGGAAGCAAGGGAGGATAATTTTGCATCATCCATTATAGATTGAACAGGAATTTCTCATTTAASTATTCATACAAAACTCTCTTCTGAAGTATTTCTGTTTCAAAGAGACACATGCAACAAATATGAAAGAGTGTTCTGCTGTTAGATGTCTGGTAAACACTGTTTGGCACTTCTAAGACCAGTTTAGAGAGATGAAACTTTTAGAATTTATCCTGTTGTTCTGCATGCAGAAAAATTATATGGGTAGGATGATCTGAATGCACACACCAGGAATTGGAAAGCAAATCGAGCATGGAAAATTTTCTATGGCTCTGSTTTTTTTTCAGCATGTATGTATATATTACAGCAGATTGAAGTGCCACAGATGAAAAGAAGGCAGCCTGTCAAATTGTTTGCAGTCCTCTTTGGCAGAAAATTGATTTCTCCTGTCACTCAGTTTAAGAGTGTTCACAGCATCCTCAATGATGATAGAGCTTTTGCACAGCAACATAAGTAATACAGCCTTTATTGTCTGGGTTTGTCCATTTGAAGAAGAATAATTTGGATTTTGATAATAACTGTCCTGCTGTTCCTGACTAGCAATGTGATGTATCTGGATACAAAGCTCACAGAGTCCAGTTATTTTGACTATAATGAGTCTCATTAGCATGCAGAGGATGAGAAACCTATCAAAATTCTCCTTTTTACTCTGCTTCTTATCCACACTTTCCTGTGAACTCAATTACTTGTTCTTTATATGCATTGCAAGGCTGGAATGGCTGCAGCTTGATTTAAAGTTCTGGGACAACGACCATCTCCAGTAACTCCTGTGAAGCACTTCACTGGAGAGAGGGRAATGACAGCCTCATAGGGAAAACTGTAGTGGCAAAAATGAGCAAATGATTTAGAACCTTCAATTAAAATGGTTTGATGTGTGAGGTGACCTAATGTAGTCAGTAGAAATATTCTGCTCCCACTCCACTGCTTTTTTGGGAAGAGAAAGCTAATTTCATGTCATTCTGAGCTATGGAAAGTTTGTCTACTACAATGAAAAAGTGCATGAAGTGAAAACCTAGCATAAAACAGAAAATACTTGAGATAATACCCTCCCTATGATGAAATTTAGAATGGGGTAATACTATAAAACACTAAATATAATCTAAATATAGGGAGGAATTAAAAGGAAGACTGTTGCTTGRTATTTCTTAAGCCTGCTGGTGTTCATAATGTTGCTGTGAATAAAATTGGATTCATCTCTATCCTATGCTCTGATGTTCACTTYCAAGAYACARCACAAATTACAGCATTTTGTTCRATACTTGCATTTCTACAATTAAGAGAGTAGTCTTACCAGTGTAGCTGGAAAAGCAGATTTCTACTCATTMTATGCAACATTTCAAGGGAAAACCTTTTCTAGGTTTATTTACTGGAGGTTTAATGTGTTACACAGTGTGGTTATTTTATACAGTAGTTTGGAAAGGAATTRTATTGGAACATTCCTTCTTTGACAGTTAACCTTCAGAGGAGCAGTTGTAAGGTTGTAACACTGAACATGGATTTTCTACAGCTRTAGTGACAAGGAATATCATTGAGATACTGCAAACACAAGTGAAAGAGGCCTGTATGGATATGAAAAGTAATGGTAGTGTCAGTGATTTGCCWGAAAATTAAGCACCAGTCCACCACTTCTGTGACTGAAAATAYACATCTTTCCTTTCAGTTGCATTAACCACAACCATCCTTCAAACACAGTAAAATATCTTTTGTTAYTAGCAAATATAGTCATTCTTGCCAGAAGAACCTTCTTCAGAAAGTAATGTCTCAATGAAAGTTTAAGTTACTTTTTGGCTTCATTTTACAGCAGTGTATGATATGACAGGCTTAACAACTTTTGATACCTTCTCAGGAACAGATTTTTTGTTAACTATAACAGTTATTTGCCTAATTCAGGATATTGAGATTTGTAAATAATTAAATTGCAATTTTAAGAGTAGTATTGTCCTCCAGTTCTTTTAACTGCTTTTGTCTCCCTTAACTCTCTAGTTCTGGCACACAAAATTCAAAATAGAAGCTGTTGCATTGGTATGTGTAAAAGTTCTCTAGCAGAGCATATTTTCATCCTTTACATGACTTAKGTATTGTGCACTTCCTTGTTTGCCTGTAGAAACAGCTACTATAAATAAAAATGAAATGCCTCTTCAGTAGAAACTATGAACATGTGGAAAACAAAACAAAATATTTTAGCTGCTGTGGTCACCTGATTAGTCTTATTTAAGACTCAGTTTAATTCCTTGCCCAAGGTCACTCACATGATGGATAAGAAACTTTTCCATGGTCCATCACTGCAGACATGTCCGTGGTCAGGCTGGAAAGACACTTTATCTGTTGAAGACTTTATGATCTCCTTAAAGATAGAGTTCCTTGTTTAATGCCCAGTGTTTTCTGAAGAAGGTAAATCCAGCTTTGTTAGAAAGAGTAGCTACATTAACAGGGAGGAAAAAAAAAACAGATTTTTTTATTACCTCATCTCATTTGAGCAGGGATCATACAGAGTAATTTTGTAACTTGTWTATTATACTTTTGTGGTATTTTAGCTGGAAATGATGGTTTGCCATTGAGACATTTTTCCTCAGCTTTGAATGATTACACCATCAGTATGTTATTCCCTTATTTTCCTCATAAAGCACAATCAGAAAGAGGAAAATAAAGCTGGAGTATTTTCAATGAATACGGTAATTAAGTTTAAAAACTTAGATGAAGTTAATTTATTCTTCCAAGTGTTCTTTGTACTTTATTCTGTTTGAGGAATGTGATGAAATATGCATCACTTTTTCTGACACTGAACTGAARTCAAAATAAGCCTTTATCAGTGTAATTACACCAAGCTCATAGCTAGGASTTTTGAGGTGAACAATGAGTCATGTTCTGTTGTTTAAAACATGCATAAAATAGCATATTATCTGTGTGGGAGACTAATCCTTCATTAATTATATTTGTTTCTGTTAGTAGCTGCTTATTTTTAATCATTAATTATTAAGAAAAGAACAAGGCAGCAATCTGTGGAAACCTGTCAGGATTATTTGTCTCATGATCTGTCTTCTCTTTTTAGTTCCTCTAACAATTAAGCAGTAAAGGCAGTAGTAAGTTTAAAAAATTGCTAGCTTTCAGTCTTTCTAGATTTTWAAAATATTTCCTAATTCTAGATAATTGCAGATTACTGCTTAGAATAACCTTTTTTCTCCTTTCCTTGTTTTTTTTCTAAAAGACATCTGTCTGTGAGAAACTTGAAGCTTCCTGTAAATGTTCATACATCTGTTCTTGAAAATCAGCTTCACAGATGTATTGTCAGAAACAGGGATTTTTTTGTTTTCAGAAGTGCCCATTAGCTTTTGCAGATATATTTCTTTTGACTCATTTTTGCTTGAGTTGGGTTTGTTTGTTTGTTTGGGATGTTTTTGTTTTCTTTTAGGGTATGGTTTTTTGTTTTTTGTTTTTTCTTTTTCCTGAGGAGCTCAGAGCCTGCTTGTGACAGGACCTAGCAACTTTCATTTCTAAATAGGGAAATTAAGTTTTTTTTTAAAGAGCCAGGGCTAGGACTGTCCAGAAGTGATCTCTAAATTGAGGATGCCCAAAACATAAGGTTTGCTKGTTGGTCCTTTGATGGAGTAGCTGTTCATGTACACTAAACATAAGTGCAAGTAGAGTAGTAAGAACTCACATTCTGTACACTGTACAATCTTACAATAGTTTGGGTTGGAAGGARCCTTTAAAGATTATCTTGYRCAACACCCCKTCCAWTGAGCAGGGACAGCTTCACCTAGATCAGGTCACTCAGAGYCTGTCCARTCTGGCCTTGAATGTTTCCAGCAAAGGGGCATCCTGACAACCTGTGCCAGTGTCTCACCAACCTCACTGTAAAAAAATCCCTTCCTTTCATGTAGTCTGAATTGACTTTCTCATCTGTCACCATTTTTCTCATAATCCTCCTTTAAGTACTAAAGGGCTGCAAATGTCCTGATTGTTTCTCTTTCAATACTCAGTCTCTTCTTAGTGTGCAAGTTTTATAAGTTATTCCTGTTTCATTTTGATATGCCATGTTAATGCCCTTTGYAGATGTATTTTTATTACAAACTTAATTGAAAAAAGGGCACAAAAAATGGAAAATTTAAATCTGGCCTCTAAACAAATAACGTTTAACAGTGGCTTATAAAAAGAGCATTGATGAAGTGCCTTATATCTGTCTTCATTTTAGAGACATAATTTTTTTTTAGGTTTTGATGTTTTTAAAGGAAATTAAAACCATCTCCTAATGCATGTAGCCAGTTGCATCAAATGATTATTTGAATACTGCTCTGCTTTTTTACCATTTTTACACTTCTGCCCTAAAGGTGTATTTTTTTTTCTTTTTCCTAAACAGAGCATTCAGTTTTGTAATGTGTTCTTCCTGTGAAAATACACTTTTTAAAAAAATTTTTGCCTTCTGAGAAAAAATTTTTTTGTGTGTTTTGGTAAAAATTGATTTTATGCTTTGGAGACATATCATGTCTCTGAGAGTTTAAAACCCTGAATACTTCTATATATTCTGTACTATAAATTATAATTTGATTGTTTCCAAATATTCTGAAGATATTTAGAAAAATATCTAGATTTAAGCTTCTTTTTAAAAAAAGTTATTTAGTCACAATATGGTAATACTGGTACTAAGAACAGCATTYCTATCAGTTATATGTACAGTATCTTTTGAGAAAAAACAAGTGTCAACAGCTGAACTCCAATTTCAAACTTTAGGAGTGCAATACAATAATATAAAATAAGTATGCTAAATTTTCATCATGCAACAAATCATCTTGCATCTGTTCTGAATAGAGTCATATTGATTTTTAATCCAGTGTTGTTCACTGGAGTGCTGGCCATTTACTACGATAAAAATAGAAAGGATGAAAATCCTGAATTAAAGGTTATAAAGATTTAGCTCTCTATGCTATATGATATAATCATTGTTTAGGAAATATATTTGTCTTACTGATGTAATAAATGATGAAATGTTCAATATTCTCTAGCGTTTGACAAAAATATTTTGTAATATCACAGTTATTTTTGCCCATCACTATCCGCTGTGTAGTACTTTGGCTTTAGAACAGTCAGAGTAGTCTGGGCATGTGTTTGTTGTTGGTAAGAGCAGATCTAGGAAGAGGCTGACATTTTTAGTAGCAGAAGAGCTTTGATGTGATGATAAACTATAGGGAAAATAAACTTTTTGTTTGGGTTCTTTGACTCATCTGCAGACAGACAACTTGGTAACTATTTGCCTTTTTTCTCTTTCTTTAATGCAGCTTTGACAAACTAAGCCAGGCAAAGCTGTTTTCCCAGTTCCTCCAGGCCTCACTGCAGTGTTTTCCATGGGGAGATGCTCTGTGCTTTGTTGTGTACCAGGGCAAAATCTCCCTCTCTCAGCACTGAGTCTGTTTTATAGAGCCTTAGCTGAGAATGGCACTTTCACTGAGATAGCAAAGCTTGCTTTCCTACCTGAGTGGCTTTGAGTAGTTTGTTTGTTTCTTTTTACCCAGTTTTTACAGCCTTTTAACCTCCAGAGGAAAACTGTATTTTAACTGAAACATCTGATGGACATTTTTCCATTCCACACATGCACTGGGGCTGCTGTTCCATGGTGGCTTGACCCCAGAGGTATCAGCAGATAGGACACCACTGACTCAGGTTACATTTGAGCTAATTTAGAGATAGTGCAAGAGGATTTGGACAGAAAAGATGGTGACATTTATGTATAACTKTAGGTCTGTTTAGTTTATATTGATCTTTAAAGGTAATGAGATTGCAAGTGAATATTCTGCTGACCTAATTAATTTGTGTTAGAAGCTAAACTAAACTTTAACTGTGCTTTTCCTTTCAAGTTTCAAATAGGAGTTTTAATATTTTTTCCCACTCTTTCTTGTTGCTTTTTGCATTACTCAGACATAAAGGTACTTAAGAAGCAAAAATGGAAAATTCTTATAATTATTGAACAATTCATATAAATCCTACAGGTGCATAGAATATAATATTAAGGACCATTTTAATGGTAACTTTGTCTTCCCTTAATAGTGGAAATGGTGACTCATCTACAACAGAGAAAGATCCACTTGGAATCCTCGAAGGGATAATTTCTGCAGTGCATGCAAGTGTTGAAAAAGGGTAAGAGCTTCCTGTATGGATTCTTTGGGTAAGACTTTGAAAGAAGCTTCTCATGAAAGCTTTGAAGGTACAATGCTGAATATGGATGATTTTTTCTTCATGGATAAACATAATGGGTTTGCACTTAATTTTCTAAGACTTATTCTGGAACAGGCTATCATTTTTCATCTTCAAAATCTGAACCATGAAAGAAGCCTTTACTTGATCATTTGGAAGAAAGCACTGAACCTAAAATTTAGATAACTCTGTATAGTGAAATGAGAAAATGGTTTTTCAGCTGTGACTGATGCAGATTGTGTATCTACCAGGAGCGTGTCACTGCTTTTATTTCAATGCAGTTGATAAATTGCAAATAATAATGATTCACTTTAGATATCTGAATTTAGATATCTAAGTTTGTCCATATTTGTAAGGTATASTGCAGGAACAATTTCCCAAATGCTATATGGTGCTTCACCACGTTTTTTCTCCTCTTTTGGGAATGTCCTTACTTCTGATTACATAAGGGCCTGTCTGTCCCACTGAMATTTTCCATTTCACTCCCTGTAAAGACAAGGAAGATGAAAAAAAAATATTTTTTTCCCCATATGTACAAAGAAAGAATTCATGTATAATAATGATAATAAAATCCCATACTTTCTGGTGGCTACACAAAAACAGTTACACTATTTTTTGAGATTTCTCCAATGAAATAAAAATAGTTGAACATTGGATACTGAAGTAGACTTGAGTTGATGTAAAAATTTGCAGTAAATACAATTTGCAGTATTCTAASGTATAATGGATGAGTTGGTACTATTTTATTCWGAGATGCACTTTCTGGAGTCYTTTATTTGTATGCTTCATCAGCATTTAACTGCTGAAACAATAAGCTGGAGTGAAAGTAATTGTGATTTTAAGAGATTGTTTATATTCCTTTAAATACTTACGTAGTACCTTAAAATTCAGCTATTCAATTTACAAAACAGAAATATTTTCCTCAGGAAAACAYATGTAAGCATCAAGTGCAAGCTCTACAAACACTTGAAATATTTCAGCAAGGTCCCTTTAATTCAAAACTTCTAATTTACAGTTTGAATGCCACCTGTTCAGCAAGAGGGTGTCTAGTTCAGCTGGAGTTCTGAGCTAAAAGCATCATTCAGACAATATAAAGCTTAAGTAAAATTGAAATCCTTGTAATATGAAAACCTCAGATGTCAGTCTTTATTATTTCATAGCTGCAAGACAGGTTAACTTGGTGTTTTCTGTCTTGTATTACTCTCCCATCTGTCTTGTTAAGAAGAGAACATTAGTTACAAATCACACTYCACCAGAAGCCACTTGCTTGGCTTTGTTTTTTTAAGGAAAATGTTTGCTCGAGTTTAAAGTATTCCTGAAATTTAAACAGCATTTACTGATTTGGTACCTTTTAGTTGATAGCCTCTGCGGGACATCACAGATTATTCTGTGAACTGGTTGGTCAGTTCATGGTGGTCTGTGAATTCTTCCCTCAGTTAGAATGTATTTGATRTAATTCACTTTCTGAATCAAATKATATACTWATGAGTTTTTATAATTAACAAAGTCCAACCCCAAAGTTTAGGGGTTTTAGCATCTCTTTTTCTTTSTAAGGATTTTGGGCATTTTCCAAACATTATCATGCTAAGAACTTAGAATGATCAAACTGGAGATGGTACAGAAAAAAAAGAGGGATAGAGAAAATAATTTGTGAGTGGAATGAAAAGAAAGGGCTTGTAAAGAAAGAAGGGCAGGGTGACAGGACGAATAAACATTCAGAGACAAAAATGACATACTAAAAATGAAAGCATTCAAGCTGGTTTTCCAGAGTCAGATGGTGTGGTAGTACAGGCATCAGCCAGGCCCAGACACTACAAAAATACTTGGATTTCCAGCTGCTGAARCCCAGCAGCATTGTATGGTACCAGGGTAGTTTATGGGAGAATATGTAAGTGTACAGATGAATTCCTGTGGTATTGCATGGTTATTTGAAGTCTGGAAAAAGTTCTTACAGTACCCAGCTTTGGGCTCCTGATTTACAAGGGCCAGTTTSCCTGCAGCCTCAGGGAAGTCAGATGTTCCATTTCATGGTGTTGCATATTTCTTACATACTAAATGTGCTTTTTAAGTTTGTGATATTTCCATTAGGTTTATTACCTGTGGCTGTTTAACAAAGTATTTTTTAATTGCAGAGAGAAAATAGTTTCTTCAGATGACCTTCTGGAGTGGTTGAGACCTTTCTGTGGTGATGACTCCCTGGCAGTGAAGCCTCGTATCAGGGTRTTGCAAATTCTGGAGCAAGCCTTCCATCTCAGTGATGAGGATAGCAAGCTACTGGTATTCTTCAGAACACAAGCTGTTCTCAGAGCTTGCTGGCCTGAAACAAAGGTATTAATACTGATTGCTGCAAAGTACAGCATTAGACTGTTTCATGACAAAGTTATGTAATGAAACTCTGGTCTACACTGTGTGGTTGTGATGAATCCTGTTGTCTGGAAATTAATCCTACTTTCCTTTTTAAATCAAGTTCCTGATACATTCTGATTCTTTGACAAGGAAAGTTACATAAAGGTAAGGGACTTCKCTGATTTTTGTTTAGGATCAGGAGTACATAATACTGATGGAATGCTAGTGATCTTCCTCCATACATTGACTTGGATGTTTTCATACCTTCTTTCTTTTCTGACCATTTTTTTTCTGTCAATTTAACCTTCCCTCCTTATCTTCCACTTGGTGTCACATCTTACTCAGAATTAGAATGATAATTACTGGCCACTGACACTTTTTTTTCTTGAGCTTTTAAATATTATTGCATGAATGTGYACATTTGAAATCATGTGAATAGCTCTTGCTGCATGTAGAATTGTTCAGAAGCAAAGTTACTTTTAGTTCATTTTCTAAGTGCCTCCCCCATGCCAGAACTTACAGAACAAAAATAGAAGATTTCTAATAGTTCCCMAAAAAAATCTATGAACAAACCCACTTTATATTCATATAAAACAAAAGCAATATCTCAGTTTTGACTTGCTGTGCTAAATTCATCCAAGGGAACAATCCTAATAAAAATCTTAAAAGGAAAAGAAAGTACTTATCTTTTGGTTTCTTTGGAAATTACTTTTTCTCTTGTATTTACAGTAATACCAGCATTTAACTCCTCAACTACTGTTCAGGTGTCTGAGATTGGATTCTTCAGTTCAGTCCTTTGTCAGTATTTGTGTTCCCTGTGACCTGCTTTCCAATTCAAAATCATTTCCAATTATAAAACATTCAACTGGAGTATGTCTTCAGATAAAAGTTACAGGTAGATAATAGCTTTCAGTCATGTTTGTAGAAGACAGAAAAAGAAACTGTATTTGACAGAAACYTTATGAGACTCATTACACTTGTGATTTTACCTTAAATATTTATCAAACTCCCACAGTCTTGTAAGTCCAAATGTAGATGACTTTGCAAAAAGAAGCACCCATCCATTTGGTTACAAAACCAAATTTTAGGACTTAATTGAATGCATTTCATAGGCTGTTGGTTCATGTGTAGCTCACTGCCCACCAGAACYYCCAGGGCCCCCTCAAGCAGAGCTGRGACAGGCACAGCTGTGCTGTCCCCACCTGTGCTGTTCCAGGTGCAGCACAGCTGGTAAACCTTGTACAAATTTTGCTGGCTCAGTCTTCCAGCCTGTTTAGGCCTCTCCATTTAATCAGTTACTTCCTGTTTCCTGAAGGGATTTTTAGACTACTCCTAATTTCAAGCAGGAAAACCTGGTTTTCTTTTTGTGAGGGAAGAAGTTTGTACTGACTGAGCAACAGTTCATCTGCTCATGACACAGAGTTGCTGATCACTTCAGTGCTTCACACTTCTGCTGATGAGTAAGCARGCAGTACAAGAAGACATGTAATAAAGCTTGAATACTGCACTAGATATGCTCAAACCTTTCAGAGATAACTGTATGAAAATATGTGTACAACACTGTAATACTGATTTCTCTGTTTATTATTTAGCTAAGTGTAGGAGTAGCTTTTGTGCTTAACARTAGTTAAAGTGGTGCTTAAATG
This sequence comes from Alauda arvensis, assembly GCA_902810485.1. NCBI lineage: Eukaryota > Metazoa > Chordata > Aves > Passeriformes > Alaudidae > Alauda > Alauda arvensis. Next base: position 1,849,102 of record CADDXX010000077.1, on the reverse strand, counting down.
TAYATACATTAAMATCATTGYTTATGCACCCCAATTTCTGCTACAGAGTGCAATTATGAGTCCTAATTGAATACATTAAAAATGATGCTCATTTTCATGTCAGCTCAATGTGGTTGATAAGAACCATTTCTTCAGATATTTTGTGCTAGGTAAACGACAGTGTTATTTAGACAGAAGAGTCATGTTGGTTTGTCCAGTAGATACCTGTCACTGAAATTAAGATTTATTAACAAATTTCCAAGAAAACAAATAAGTGTCTTAGATGCAGMCTATTTATTTTGGATTTTTTTCCTCTTTTAGTCAGCTGATGTCAAATGCTAGTCTAACAACTGATACTAAAAAACCAAAYGATGGCCTTGTTTGATATTAAGTTTGCATATTTTGTGAACTAATAAGTTAGGGAAATATCATAAAATAGCAGATTGAAAACTATACATTTCCCAGTCCTTCAGGTGTGTTAGTGGAACAAGAACACTGCAGAAGTCAGTGCTTCCATGGCTGCTGAAAAGCAAAGAGATTTCTGTGTGAGCTTTGGCAGAGCATTATGGTTAAGATGCAATTTTCTTGTGCAAGTTCACGCTTCAKGTGCAAAGACTTTTAAAAGCAACCCTGTTTCACAGGAGGGAGTATTGAAGGACAGCTTAAAAGTTTAATCAGGTTGCTGAGTAATCCTGGATGAAGAAGTAGACAGGAGGATTCTCATCTTTCAAATTATGTCAGTCTGCCTGCCTTGTCTGTAGACATCGCTTTCTCCAGCATTGCTACACCTTTATTAATTTGGTCATCCTTTTTCATCCAGCAAAATAATTGAAAAACCCCACATTTAAAATAAGTGGGGAGGGAAGGGGCTGTAGATTGAATACTGGTTTTAGATYTTACAGGAATGTATTTAAAGGTTGTGTGTTTTCAGGGTTTTTTTATGAACTTTAAATTGGAAATAGGTCAAAAATGTATTCATTATCTTGCTTCCAGATTGTTGTATTATTACTTGCTTGGCATTTCTTACATGATTTTGGGGGATGCCTCTTTTCCTATACCATTCCTTGGCACRAAAAGGGACAGCAGATATTATAAAGTATGAATGTGGATTTCTATTTAATAAAGATAATTTTAATGATATTGCAGCGTTCAATTACCAGAAAACGTGTGAAAGCCACCCTCAGTGTGTCACTAATCCTCTTAGACAGACTTTGCATACATCAAGGAGGGACTTAATATTTAATTATGCTCTAGGTGCTGTAAGTAGTGGTCCCACAAATCAATGTGCTGGGAAACAGGCCAGCTCTTACAAAATTAAAAATGTACTTTATGGAAGCAGCTACCTATCAAACATTCAGAAACACAGTGATTTCCAGTTCTCTAATGATTAGTTAACAAAATTAAAAATTCAGGGGTCCTCATTTTTCAAAGGCTTGAGAGTCTTTAATTCACATTCCAGTAGCATCCCACACTATGGAGGAGGAGGAGGCATGCCTTGTTTTAATCCCCTTGATGAATTTTATCTGAGCTCTTCAGGTTCTGTAATTTTCTAGTTAACTGGTGCATGAAAAATATGGGTCAAAATACTGACATTTTATATATATTATAAAATGTTGGAGGGGGGAAAAAGACATAATTTAGAATGCTGGTATCAAAATTTATCTTTATTCATGTAAGATGGGAAATTCATTTCTTTTCAAATAATATATAAAACATAGTCTGTAATGACTCAGTAGTGTCTAACAAGCCTAAAGTGTCAGCTAACAAGTTACATGTCCGTGTGTGTGTATTGGCTGTTCAGCTCTGCCCAGGTACAAAGCATAGGTTACAGAAGTGAGTTGGGGTTTGCCTCAGGAAGTTACAGTGGCACTAGCAAAGCTTCTGTAAGAGTTATTCATTGTGAAGTTTCTACAAGGCACACCTTTTCTTAAAAGGATTGTTTCATTATTATGCAAATGCAAAATGTAATTACTACTTGCATACCACTTAAAWGCAAATAGCTTTGTCATTTAGAGAAGGTAATCTCATTTAGCCTTCCCTCTCGTATTGTTATGTTATGGTTTTTTTCATGATCTTGGGGTATAGAGAGCTGCTGAGGGCAAAATGTTTTTTAAAATTGGAAAGGATGTCTGTTAAGGATTTAAAATTTTAACTTTGGACACTTCTCTTATTTATTTTTTTCCTGAAAGTTTAGCTTTGAAAAATTGACAGATTAATTGGTGTTGTGTGTATGGGATGTACAAAACACATTTTCCTTCCTTCCTGCCTGTATGGCTGTTGATGTATGGCATATGTAAACTTGTGTCTCAGCAACCTTAGTAATGTCTGTGTTGGCTTTCTGAGAACCTGGAGTGGCTGTCAGCACTCCATTGCTGCTTTGTTCCTCTTTTCCCTGTTAATGAAAAACRTGTCTCTGTTTCCATGATGTTTCTTCATACTTGTTCATTGAGAATGGTCTCAGTGAGAATGTCAATGTCCTGTGATTTTCAGCTTTTTCCCATTTCCTGTTCTCATGTCAGAGATTTAAACGTGAAAAGTCATTTTGCTGAGCCCATTTATCAGGTAACARTGACCTGTATTTAGCTTGATCTGGCAAAATACAAGTGAAGGAGCTCTRTCTGTTTCATCCTCAGCCATCTTTTATTTGTGAAAAATGCTTAATTAGAAGAAAGATTTATGTTCCTATCAACTCTGAGTAAATTTGTTATGATGTTTATAATTCTAGAGACATTGTTTCTCTGCTGGTAATGCATAAAAATTAAGCTTAAGAAATTTAATTTAAGTTTTAATTAATATTTTAAAACACCAATTTCCATTCCTCGAAGATGCAATTTATCCATATGAAAACGTGAATTTTTTTTCAAGGGAACATAAATTGTAGTGTTTATGATTAATTAAATACTTCTAGATGCAAATGAAATATTTTCCATTAACTACACAAGTATAGCAGATAAGACAAAGTGGAGAGAAAAGCAGTGTAGTGTGAGTGCACACAAGTTTTGAGTTGAGCCCAGTGCTCTGTCAGCAGTAGCAGTTGCTTCAGAGGAAGATAAGAATGCTCTGGAGTGGATTCATGKGGGATCATTCACTTTCTCTAATAGGCCTTTTGTAGTGAAGGTACAAGTGCAGAATGGTTGAARCAGTGTATACTCGCTTTTGATCCCAGTTTCAGAAAAATTGAGAGCTTATTAGTGATATAATCAGACTTCTGTTAYTRCATTTCAAACTGTGATTCAATCTTGGGTATCTCTTGCTAAATTTTCAGCAGCAGTACACACTATGCATCACTGAGCACAAAACATGCTGAAACTTTGTGAAGGAGGGATGCCATCCAGGGGGCTTAAAAAGTGGGCCCATGGGACTCTCAGGAGTTTCAACAAGACCAAGTCTGGTGCTGCACCTGGACTGGAGCAACCAGTGGTGGGGGAGGAACAGGTCCAGAGCAGCCTGGCTGAGAAGCACCTGCAGGGCTGCATCAGCTCTGGAGTCTCCATGGGCAGAAGGCCGTCGACCTATTGGAGTGTATCCAGAACACACCACCAAGATGATTCCTCTTGTGAGGAAAGGCTGAGAGAGTTGGGATTGTTCAGTCTGGAAAAGAGAAGGCTCTGGGATGACCTAACTGTTGTCTTCCAGTACCTAAGGAAGCCACCGGAGTAGGTGCAGAAGGACTTCTTACAGGAGCCTGTAGTGACAGGACAAGGGGGAAGTGGCTTCAGACTGGAAGAGAGTAGGTTTAAACTAGATGGTAGAAAAAAAGTCTTTACTGTGAGGGTGGTGAGGCACTGGAACAGGTTGCCCATAGAAGTTGTGGATGCCTCATCCCTGGGAGTGTTTCAAGGCCAGGTTGGAAGGGGCTTTGAGCAACCTGTTCTAGTGGAAGGTGTCCCTGCCCATGGCAGGGGTGTTGGAACTGGATGATCTCTACGATCCCTTCCTTCCCAAACCATTCTGTGTTTCTGTGACTTAACCTTTTTATGTGATTTGCTACATTCTGTGTTTTTTCAGGGTATTAAAATCCAGAAGATCAAATCTCTGGTTACTATACTTAATACACTTTCCCTTACTCTGTTTACTCTCAGTAACCAATTCCAGTCACACCACCTCCTCCTCAGCTTTTTCTCTCTGTAAATATCCTCTCCTCTATCTGAGAGCCCACTGTGATACGTAGTACTCCTCCTGAGGAGGGTAATTGGAGAAGTGAATGTGCTGTCCTTGTGGAAATTAACAGTCCATGGTTATGCATCCCAATGCCTTGATTGCTCTCTTGGCTTCATCTGTACATCAACCAGAGGTCTCAGGATTTCATTCAGTGAGGCTCAGGTTGCTGTTTTGACTAGATTAGGCTAATGTAGCATATTTTAAAATGCAGTAGTTGTACCATTGTAACATTTTATTTGCCATCATATAGTCATTTACATACCCTAGACTTTTTTTAGTCTGTTGKAAGTTTCTTTTGTAATAAATTAGCCCTGACAATAATTCTGTCTGCATTTTTGTCTGTTCAGTGCTTGCARTCTCCCCAAAACATAATTTATATAAGCAAGGAAGCAGCCATAAACCCATGAGAAATTCTATTTTTTTCCTTTACTATTTGATCATAAACTGGGGATTTTTGTTTACATTTTTTTGTTATTTTCCTCTTAGTGGATCAAGCTCTTCCATCAGGAAGAAGTTTCTAATCAGGAATGTTGTTYTAGTCCCTTTGAAAATATAAGTAAATTGTAAAACTGGTTTTCTTTAGGCATTATTGTGTTTATGTCTTAAATGTRTTTTTTATTAATAACTGTAACAGTAGATGCTGTCCTTTTTTACAAACAGTTTTCTTATTCCATCAACCATCATGCTAGTTGACAATTTGWATTTAGAGGTCTGCAAACTCTGTATTATCTGAGGAGCCTCACTTAGGTATCCTTAAAGGAGTTCCTTATAGTAATTTGTGAGTGAGTGAGGGGTTTTTTTTCCACATTGCTGCTATTGTTACCCAGGGACCCAGCTATCAGGACTGTGACTGCTAGGACATCAACTACACCAAGTCAAAAAGAAAACCACCAACTGCAGTGCTTCTGTTATGCCATTTGGTGTGGCAGGTGCATGATGCTGCCTACCCTGTTGGGATTGTTTTTATGGCTGCAACAGAGCTGCTCACTTATTTCAGKTTTTACAGCTTAAATAATTTTGCAATAACCATCCACCTGCTATTTTAATTGCTCCTGGCCTAGGTCATAAATATGGATAAACAATGAAGGAAGTTTTCATTAAAAATATGCATTTCCTTTTTTTAACTGGAAAGAGTAATACTGAAATATTATTTAAAATTGGAATCAACATCAACAACCTCTTGTTCCTGTAAGACAAATCTTAGTTTAGTGTGAGTCTTTATTTTTAGAAATATATATTTGACTTTGCTAGTCTTGCCTATTTGCAGGAAGATATTTTGGAAGTACTAATTTTGATGTTTCATTGACATGTAAACAGTTTTTAAAAGAACTTTGCTTTTATTAGCAAGAATTGCAGACAGGGTATCAAGATAGCAATTATACATAGGGGTGAATGCTGTGAGCTTGTGGATGCACTGCTGCTTGATGGTAGTAATGATTAGAAGGGTAAATTAAAAACTGTTTGTGTATGGTATGGAGGGAAATGGCTGATGCTGAGTTAACAATCCAAAAGAAATATTTAAARATTAAAATCTTGTCATTTCTAGGCTGTATGTTCCAGTGCTGTTGCCTGCTCTATTTTAGAGTATTTATATAATACATAAATTCTGAATTACAAAACAGTGATTAGTAGTTGGTGCCTGCACATGTTTGTGAGTGCCTCATGTTGCACAGGTGTTTTAGCCATACATGCATCCAAATTTTTGCATATTAATGCACACCTAGTCAATATACAATTTAAATAACATCTGTTAGTCCTGTCTCTTTCAGTTCCAGCTAGCTAGCTATAGGAGTTTTTCAAATGCATCTTTTTTTTTTCCATTAGCTGCCTTTATTCTCCCTACCAATATCTATGTRCAGTCCTCAGAGGTTTTCTCTGTGCTGAAATGTATTTGCAGATTAGGACATAGTTTCCTGCAGAATACAAATGAATGGATTTTRTTTTCTGCACGAGTTACTCATTTTTATGCATTAGGCCACACATTTGTGTTTATTGAATCTATATGCAGTTCTTAGTGAGCTGCATATGAAGCAGATAAGGAATTAAACAATATACAAATCACTTCAGAAGAAAAAAGTTCTTGGGTATTTTTATAGGAACTCAACATGTGGCTGAGCCTTAGTTTGATTCATCACCAGTAGGCTTCTTGTTGATTTGTTTTTTAACTTGAATCCCATAACTTGCTTGTCTTGTACACTGGCTTTAATTTGAGCAGGATTTTGCCTGTGCYATTACRTGCATCTCTTTAGTTTCTGCATGCRGCAGGCTTGCATAGTGCTCAGAATTCAATAATAGTTTTAATATGTGAAGCCCAGCTCTCAGGAAARTGCAAGAAAGCCTGACTTAAAAGCTCTTCCTCCTCTGGGGTATAAGGCAGTCATGGGTTGTGAACACTGAGTTTGTTCACCCAAAACCCTTGACTTCAGTTTTAATTTTGAATTGATTGCTCTAAAATTGTGGTTTTTATAGCAGACACTTCCTTCTGGTCTGTCAAACGGTGTTTGTGTCTTCCAGTCTAGATCACAGCAGCCCCTGATCAATGAGTGCAGCTCCTGGCCCTGCWCAGGACACCCCAAGAGTCACACCCTGTGCCTGAGAGCATTGTCCAAGCACTGCTTGCACTGTGTCAGGCTGGTGCTGTGATCACTGCCCTGGGGAGCCTGTTCAGTGCCCAACCACCCTCTGGGTGAAAAATCTCTTCCTAATATCCAGCCTAAGCCTCCCATGACACAGTCCTTGGAATGTGGTGGGGGATTTTTTATTTTTTGTTGGTTTTGGTGTGTTGTTTTCAGGTGACTATTCCTTAATGAAGCTGCTTTGCATTAATTGGGATAACTCCATAAGCGTAGCTTTCAAAAAGCTGCTTTCAAGCAAAGGAATGTAACCTGCAGCAAACTGGATCATGTTTTAGCTGTTGTGTTTTTCCATTAAACAAGACCTAAATCCTGTTATTATACAGGAGCATTTTGTGAYGCTGTGGAACTGTTTTTTAGAAGTWGCCATTTCTCARCTATGWCTTACTACCACACAAGTTTCMATTTACCAAAATGGGTTGACAGTAGACTTAWCAAAATGTGAACTAGGGTAGATGGAGAAAGTAAGATCAAAACAGCCTATTTAAAGCTGACAGGTTCCTTTGCCCTTCACTTTCTCCATCCTGTGTGCCCTTGCCCATATGTTGGTGGACCAGTGGCTGAATGATTGATACAGTCGTGTGTTCTTCCAAGCCTGATAATTCTCTCCCCAGCCCGACCCTGTTGTGTCCTGGAGGATTTTCCCCTCAGTCACAATTTACAAGTTGTTTAATTCGGGTTTTTTAAAAAGAAATTCTAGTTTAGAAATAATGGGATGCCAGTAGTGTGTTGCTGAGTGTAGCACTTGTGGTTTTACCTTTAAAAAGGGTTTACTGTTGGGCGGAAGATCTTGAATAARATTGACCTGTGTTTGTGGTTTTGTGTTGTTTCACAAGTATATAATGTGTCTAACATCAGGGCTAATAGGATTTCTAGCATCTTGAAACAGTTTTAAGAGAATGAAATAAATAATAGCCTTGAAAAGCTCCTAATCTTACATGTGCAGAGGCAATAGCTATGCAATTTCAGGAACAGTTGTACAGTGTTGCAGATTGTGTTTGGGKTTTTTTGACTGATTTTTGTCATTTATGTTCATATTGAGAATAATTGACTTTAAAATTTCTCTTTAACTTGTAATTTTMTATGTTCTTTGTAACAAGCATTTAACTTTGCAGCCTTGTGCTGGAGGTAGGTTTCAGTGACTTACATTTGTGCAGACTTTGAGTAGCTCCACAGGACAGGGACTGACAGATTACACCCTGACCTGCTTGCTTCGGCGACCAAACCCTACTGGCCTCTTGTATAGGGAGGACAGTATTTTCTTTGCTGATTCACTTAATCAGATTTTAAACTCCTTGGGSCAAGGCTGTTGTATTCTTGAGCCATGAACAGCACACCAAGATGGCAATTACAGGAATGCATTGAAATTGCTACCGGTCCTTTTAGTTATTGTTTATAAATGATGTTAAGCCCTGTCTAATGACTGCAAGGAAGTTTAGCATCAGTGTGCCCTATCTCAAATCTGAATAAAATCTTTGATGTCACATGTGCCTATTATTTTGAGATGCAGCACAGATGAATTCTCAACCATTACTGCTTGGGCAGGGGCGTGGGGAGATACATAAAACCAGTGCATTTTACAGGGAAGTTCTGACAATTTAAAAGCCTACTGTAGCTATAAGGGACCAGTCAAATGCCTGCTTAGTGTTTCTATTTTCAATGCCATATTAATTCAGATTTATGCTGCAGTGTCAAACATGAACACATTTTGAAATACTTAYATTTACCATCTGGTAGATGTAATAAAATAAATTTTATAATCATGCAAAACASTAAGTTTTTGGTTGCATTTCTTGGTAACAGCAAGTTTTTCTGCTTTTARTACAGGGAGTTGCTTTTAAGCATGGGTATAGCTTTTCTCAATAAGAAATTATAGTGAATGAAAATATTTTTATGGTTTCATTTATAAGCRTCCTTATCATTTATTTCCTTGTAGTCAGCCAAATCTGTTGATGAAAGCTCTTGCTCTGTCACAGTAACATAGAGTAAAAATGCAGAMTAGATACCAGTGGGCAGAGGGAGGTCGAGGTCTGTCTGCATTAGTTTTCCTGCTCACCATTCTCACACAGAAATAGCATTTTTCTTTTATCTCCGAGGTAGGAGAGGATTGAATTGACTGGATCTTTTTATTGGCATTTCCTTTGTTCTTCAAACAAAAGGGCACTTTCATCAGCCAAGTCAGTCAGTACCAGATTGTCAAATTAAATGGCTTTAGCAATAAAGCATTTACAAGTTTATCAGATGTGTCTGTCCTGTAGGAACAGGAGACCATTACATTAGTGGATATCTATAACTTAAAGCCTCATTTCAGATGCAGCAACGTTCCACAGTTGCTGTAAATACTGGTTTTAAACTAACTTTGATTTCAGGAGTGAGGTAATATACCAAACTAAACCACTGATTATGCAGTCTGCCACAGGCTTCTTTTTATCAGTCATGTGTGATTTCCACAGTTTTATTTAACTTTATCATTCTTCAAGTGTATCATCTTACAGTTTTTGTAAAACTGTAGCTTTCCAGAAGCTACAGAACTCACTTGTGAAGCAACTTTCCATGTTTGGATGCCTTAATCCATACCATATGTGATGAGTATGAAGCAATAACAAATCTGTAGAGCAACATGATGAGTCAGAACTTTGTGCATTGAAGGTCTGAGTGTTTTCAACATTTTGGGCATCTGGTAGGATCTAATCTTGGAGGAAAGAGTCTTATAATAGTTACATTTAAGGTAGCGGAAAGATTTAATCATAAGGCAGAAAAGTTGGATTTATTTGAGGAGAAATTTTAAGTGCACAGA
>CADDXX010000077.1:1812042-1839297 GCA_902810485.1 Alauda arvensis | reverse complement strand
ATCTCTTGTGGGCTGTGACAGGCTCATGCTGTTTGTGTAGCCAGTATTTTGCTTTGTGCATTTCCTGTATGGTCTTTTGAARGAACATTAACATATGCAGATGTTTGTATATTCTTGACTCTGAACACATTTAGTCCCTCAGTAATGAAATTGTGTGTTTTCACAGTTTAACATAAGGTTTGGCTTTACTTGATTTGTTTTTTGTTTTATAATCTATCATGAGTATAATTTCTACAATTAATTCCCCTAATTGACTTTCCCATTGTGGTAAATACTTGTGCAGCCTTTTAATGAGAAAAATTATGCCAACTGTGCTCTTCTGCCAAAGAGACTGCCTGAAACTGAGGAGAATCAAGTCAGAATTGAGCAAATCTGTTGTTAAAACTAAATCTCTTTGCTTTCTTTTTCCTTGCTTTTGTTGCTTTGTGGTTTGTTTTATTTTTTTCCACTTGTTTTTCATATTTCTTTGGGGTTATCTGGCGTTCATGGCTGGCTGTGGGCCTCATTRTTCTGTTTATTGACAGGTTCTTTACAGGCACTTGTGTTAAGGGGGCTCTGAGCAGTTCATGGTGGGTTAGCTTTGCATGGTTAACCTTGGAGTGGTTTAGAAAGATGCTTTGGGGTTTTGTTCAAAAAAAAACAGGAAGGGGAAGCAGAATGATACTGTCCCATTACCCTRTTCTTACAACATCCAGAGTCATTTGAATAGATCATCTGAAATTGCTACCAAGAGAGTGTTCAGTTAAAAGTAGACTTTTTTTTTTTTAATCTGTTATTACAGCAAAACAAGAGGCTTGGCTAACTGCAGCAACTCATCTCAGCTAGCTTTCAATTTGTAAAGGTGTAATTTTTACCTTTTTACACAGAGAAACCTCTGTTTCTGCTGTGGGAGGAGTCTGCTTCCTCACTGTGCTCTCTATCAGACTCAGAAAGTGAAGATGATAATACAGAACAAAACTTAAGTTCTCTGTGTGTGTTTCATATAGAGCTGTCTATCTAGATATATGTATAAACATACAGACACATAGTAAATATAAATTAAAACCTCATTCCTATGTGCTATTTCAAGGTATTGTTTCCTTCTAGCAAGGAGCTATCACTGAAATATCTGTTTCACATTAAATGGAAGTTACATGCATCTAAAATGCCACAKAAAGAGTGAATTTTCACTAGTCTTCTTAAAAACCACAAATTAYTAACACTGTAGAAAGTTCACTTTATTTTTATTACTCTTAGTGAGAAACATGGGTGACTTGAAAAAAAGCAGTTGTAGAGAGGAATGCTGCAGAAAGGCTCTTTGCAATTGAGAATAGAAAGGTAATTCTGATTGACTTCAATTGAATTAGTGTGTGTTATGTCATGAGCAATTATGTTGCAAGGATCCAGATGTCCAAAACACAAAATTAGGGTGCTAGATTAATTAAGYTCATAAAAAATGTAAATCCAAGTCTGTAAAGATGCTTTATTAAGCAGAATTATTAGAATTCAGTTCATGTTGAGTAGGRTGTCTCATCTACTCTCTGCTACTAATTAGGGGACCTTGTCTGACAGCTTTYCTCATGTATTGATCCTGTCTTTGCCATTTATTGCCATTTTTATGGTTATCATTGGAAAGATMTTTACATTTAGTCTGTGTTTTGGAGTAATGTGCTGTTTGTAAAGATAGACTAAAATGTACTCAAGGGACAATCCAGAATGGTATACTTGGTTTCAATATATAAAGAGCTAGGTTTCTGAAAAAGGGATTGGGGATGGGTAAGCAGTGTGAGAGCTTCTGTTGCCTAGCTAGTCCTTAATTTGCTGAGATRGTAAATATTTTGGAACCCTAGAGGYTAACATCTTCTGTCCCTTTTTACCTTTCTTGTTTATCTCCATTCTCTTTTTAGCCTTGTCATTTCAGTATCTGGTATTATAATATTATATATTATCAAGTATATATATTACAAGTGGGTAACTGATGTCTGCTATGTGACATTTGCAGTAAAGCAAAGTATTGCAAGTAGACAGATCTAGGAAACATTTTTTTCACTACCTGAAATGTTTTAGGAAATGGTGCTTTCAGATATGCTCTGGAGACAGAAGCAAACAGTGTTTCAACAGTAAATATTTTAAAGTCACAGATTATGTAGGAARCTCAATAAATGCATCAGTAATGTTTGTTTTCCAGCCTCTTGAAAGTTTGCCCTTGATGTATCAGAGCGACTTTGAAGAGGTTTGGATGCGATCTTTAATCTTTCAGAGCAGCTGTAGAACTAAAGAAAACTTTGTCCATGTTTGATGTCTTAAAGCTACTTGGGCTGAAACAGAAAAGTTAACATTTAATGCTGTGTATCTTCAGCAGTATTAGAAGATGAAACTGAAGTGTTTGATATCCTGGAAGTTTCTGGACTCTGGAAGAAAAATTCAGTGTTAGAATGTGTTAATAATACAGAGGGAGCTACTTTGTTATTGTGACAAATAATTGTTGAACTCCAGAAACTTGTGTATGTCAAGTAGGCAGTGAATTGCTATTCTGTTGGTGAAAGCCCTCCTGGTGTGATAGCCAAACTTTTAAAAAGAAGTTACCTCTCATTTAGTAGCAAGTTGATGCTCATTTACAGCAACCTTCCTTCTACAGTCAGATATTTACCTTGCACATTTTTACCGTGAAACTGCAGGCAGTAATTATTTTTAAAAGAACCTGTCATCAGCTGGAGTGAATTCAAGTCCAGGCAAAAGCTGGTTTTTAACAGAGACAGGCACTTGTCCCAGGACAGAATTGTCTGGGAGCCAATAGGACAGTGGGGTTTTGTTATCCTTAGGTTCAAACACCTATGCAGAGAAATACTGTATTACTTGTTAGYAAATGTTCTTTGCTAGGTAGATTAGTTGAGAAGCAGCTTTCAAGGCTCTTTCTTGGTGAGAAAAGATAAGATGCTGTAGATTCAAATCAAACTGACTACTCATGGGTGAGTGAGAGTAGTACGTGTTAGGAAAGCACTGGACATAGCCATTCTTTTCAAATGTGTCTATATATATGTCTATACATTGAGAAAAATAAGGAATTTTTGGTTGTTTGAAGAAGACAGAGATCCTCTGAAATAATCGAAGAACGTACTTGTGTGGGATTGCATTGTTCTAGGAATGTCTACCTAAATCATTCCATACAGTCTGTGTTCTCCCATTTTATTTGCATGTAGTTGAAAATGAGAGATAAGCAAATGGGTTTCCGTGCAAATTAGTTCACTGGGTTTCCTGCATTGTTTTGGAACAATGATGTTCTTCACAGATAGTTTGTTGATTGCTTTTAAGTCACTAATTTCTGGGGGGAAAAAAAATCTGGTTTAGTTARCTTGTTTGGTTTTTATCTCCTTCAGGTAGAGATAACAGATATTGAAAATGAAGAAAAAAGATACCATCTCTTCCTGGGACTTCTGGAGTCCAGTCAGAGTCTGTCTGAGTTTCAGCACTTGGTCCTGCTGCTTCAGGCTTGGCCGCCGATGGACASGAGCAGTGGGTGAGTGTTTCTTCAAACAACTGTGGAACAAAAGAATTCAAAGGCTTCTTGCTTGATAWCATGTTGTTTTCAGTCAGATAATTCAAACATGGCTGGTAGGAGTGTGTCCTTTGGAAAGGGTCATATTGGGAGGAATAAATGGTTTATTTAAAGCAGAATTGAATCAGTCAGTTTGTTGTAAAACCTGTATATACACATGCATAGTCTGTGTCATGGAGGAAGGCAGAAAAATGTTTTATTGCCTGTACTCTTGCACAGGACAGTGTTTTAGCTACTTAAATTTCAAGCTACGTATTTTGCTCTTATTTTTAGCAGTATAAACAGAGTCTGTAAAAAGAACAGAAAGTTCTGACTGTTCTTTGTATTCAAAGTTACATTTTGCAGAAAGGACTTTGAAAGGTGATGTTGAGAGAGATGTGGYAGACAGTCTGCAGGAGGTCTGGGGGGGTAATGGTACCACAAAATGACACTTCTCTTGTCTAGATCCACGGAGTATTATTTCTGTGTCTGAAAAAAGCATCTAAACCAATTTAAGGTTAAAATAATTATAAGATTTCAGAATTGCCCCCAGTTAATATCAAAGTGGATATTAACTGGAAGTAGTCATTTGGAACATCCAGATTACATTGTATTTTATCAGTTCTTTGGGTTTTGTCTGTGACTTTCTGAATACATTTGAAAGTAAAAAATCTTAGTTGTTGTATTCTAGAACTGCTAATCACTTCTAAGATAAAAGGATTCAAATAAACTTGTGTGGAGAGGCAAGGGTCACATATCTTTCAGAGAGCAGTGATATTAATAAATTTTTGGCTAGCCATGTCTGACAGTAGTTAGGTTCGAGTCATTAAATGGTGTTTATTTTGCATTACTTAGGGGTATTGATTAYAACCTATTTTAATTTGGGGACTGCATTCACACACACTGTTTATGTGCATTGATTTTTCAGAACAGTTAAGGCATATCTTTTTCTGAAATGTAACTCTCCTATGCATATGTAGAGAATTGATGGGGTACAAGGTAATCTGTAGAGGTTTTCCACACTCATACTTGCAGTTTGTTTGGAATTTCTGCGTAAGTATTAACCTAAATTCTTTAATGACAATTTTACCAGCCAAAAATTGTCTTCAGTGCATTAAGAATTATAAAGACTGCTGTAGGATCTGTTACAAATTCATGTTTCAACTTTAAGTTYTGATTTTTATTGTAATTGAAAATTGGATGCCTCATAGTGTGCGGGAGCTGTCARACTTTTTTTAATCTATACACTGCCTTTAACAAAAAACAAAACTTCAAGAACAAAAGGTCAAATGAAATACTGCTKCAATAAAAGCTAAATCATTTTTCTTCATGTTGAACAGAAARACTAAAGAGTTTRGGAAAAGAGAACCCTTCTTCTGGGCAGTTCTTGTCTACTATTCTATTACAGAGGACATAAAAAATTATGAAATTGTATCCCTCTGGGTGTTAGGTTCCTTCAGTCTGACTTCTTAAAGTGAAGAATAGAAAAAAAAAAAGGTGTAGTCACAACTGCCTGTGGGTCAAATTTCAGGGCTGGRATGTCTCTTTGACTTCAGCAATCTTGGAAGTGAAAATTTCTGCACATACTTAGGTCACCTGTATTATAACTCTTTTAGAGTCTGAAGTAGTTATTATGGTTCCTAGGCAATTACACAGTAACAATTCTTCCCTCTTCTCCCCCTTCCATAATTCCACATTAACAGCATTCAGCTGTGCTTAGCAGCCTAGGGGTTTATTAGTGGATGTGTATATGTGTTCCTGAAAAGCCTCTCTTTAGCATGATTGGGAGCAAAGAACAGGAACTGTTTTGTCAGTGGTATTTTCAACAATTTCATTTTAAAGCAAGTTGTGCGAACAAATTTTTGAGCAGAGGAAAACATCAGGAAGCTAAAACTATATGTATTAACRTGTTTGTTTACTCAGTCTTTTTTTCCTCCTCTCCTTCAGAAGGAGGGTCATTATCGCTTATTGTTTACAGCCAATGTAATGATCCTTACAGGAGCTGGGGAATTGAAGTGTGAGTCATGTGAATACTTAGAACTTAGGTTTTCAATCTAGCAGTAAATATCTAATACTTACAAATGAATATAAAGCAGGAAAACACAATTTACATTTCTGTAAAGGTTTAAAAGGAAGGAGAAATAAAAGAACTAAGGTTTGAGGGGGTTTTTGGTAGGCTTTTAATTTTTGAAACCTCTATGTTAGTAAGTCCATACTTACTGTTTTTTTGAGTTACTGTTTTCTAAAACACTCTAGTTAAAATAATACTTATTATCAGAAGTATGATTCTCTTTTTGTCATAATATGCTGTGTTTACTCTGAGAAAAAGAGAGGTAGCTTGGCTGTTTCAGTCAGCTCTCAAAGCCATACACTTCTTACAATTTTATTTTCATACCCTTGTTATGCATGCATGCTTTTTCACCTAGATGGCTCATAATCAGATGTCATTTTAAACATTTCATAAAGGTGTTTCTTAAAAAAATTATTGACACCTGAAGCTCGGCAGTCCTTTGGAACTCTCTGCCTACATTCAAAAGGCATTTTTAATATTTATTATAAATATTGATAAGATGTTTTGGAACTGAAATAACCCCAGTGTTAGAGACACAGAGTTTTTTAGTTCACTTTTAAAATCTTAATCCCAGATTTTCCTTTTCTGGAACAAAATTTAAGGTGTTTCTGCTGTGGTTTTGAAGTAGTTGCTTTTTTCATGAGGAAAATAATTTTTTGTAACCACAGTTGAACTAAAGTAAAATTCAGGAGAGAAGAAAACTGAATTCTGCCTGTAGGTGTCATATTTTGGTAACTTGATTTTGGTTTTAATTAGAGATAGCAGATAGTTGTTAATAGTGCACAGGAGTATTTGAAATAGTTATAAGGAATTGTGATGAGAAAAGCTTTATTTATGTAATCTATAATCAGATACTTAAATAAATTTGCATATGGCAAGCCTTGATGGCCTTGCATATTTCTGGTTATTTTTGTCTTTTGTAGGATGGTTTCTGTTGTTTCCTTTTTCTAATGGAAAATTCTTAGAGATTTTCTTAATGTACTCCAGGGCCAGCAGCTATAGAAATGGAAATTCGTTTTGGCTCAGTATCTCTAAGCAAGAAATGGATCACAGAGCAGGAGCTATCCCTTTAACCAGTGGCAAAGGTGGAGTTGCAGGGATTTTTTTCCCTCTCCTGCACTTACTGGGGATTCACAGGTTCAGTGCCTCATGTTCTGTTTGTTGAATAATCTGGCATCTTGGGGTTCATCCCATCACATTGAAAGGAGTGAAGAGGAGGAGCTCTGCTGTTCCCAGCCAGACTTTTGACAGCTCTGTGCTCAGTGACTGTTACTGATGGAAAGGCTCAATTAAGTTGTCAGAAAGACAATGACTTCTATTTAATTTGCATTCCAAGTTGCCCACTCCTAGCTTCACTGTCTGGTTTTCATGYTGGTCTGTAAGGATAGCTGCTTGTGGAGCTGTTTTTACTTGTTTACTCTGTTTACTTTTGAAACTGGACCACGAGCAGGAGAGCCCTTTTATGCAT
This sequence comes from Alauda arvensis, assembly GCA_902810485.1. Classification (NCBI taxonomy): domain Eukaryota; kingdom Metazoa; phylum Chordata; class Aves; order Passeriformes; family Alaudidae; genus Alauda; species Alauda arvensis. Next base: position 1,832,244 of record CADDXX010000077.1, on the reverse strand, counting down.
GAAATAGTGGATATTGCTGGTTGTCCTTTCCAGAGCTGTCAGACACTTGGTATGTCAATCCAACAGACTCTTTTAACAGACTCCATTTACAATTACATTAATGTGTTGCTTTAACAATGGCTGCAAAATAATAACTTTGAAAAGCAGCACTTTGACAGCACTTTACTGCTTCTTGTCACATGTACTAAATGAGTGTCTTAATTTTCACTAAATTGTAGTACCAAACTGCCATTTCGGGTCCTGCTGTGAGTTGTTTTTTTGTTCTTGTTTTTGGTTTTTTTAAGATGAAGTGGAAAGTTTACCATGTCTTTGGGATGCTGATTGAGAAACTGATGGGGTGATTTTAAAATGCCACTTGTGCCTTTCTAAGTTTATGTACAGATGAACATAAGATTTTGTGTTACCGTGGGTTAATACAGTCATGATATATGCTGTAATTGTGCATGATTTTAGCCCACTGTATGTGGGAATTGAAGTGCATCAACTTAGTTTACATTAGAACAATGGCAGTGTAGATGTGTTCCAGTGTTGTGCTTTGTGCTATCAGTTAAAAGTGATCTGTTGCCCATTTCTGTCACTACATCCACTGCTAGCCAGTTCTATACCAGTTCTTACAAAAGTATCCAAAATATCCCCATGATCTACCAAATAATGGCTATAGGTGAAAAAATGTTGCAGCAACAAAAAAAAGCCTTCACAGAGAACACTGCCTTTGCCATCCTGCACAATGAAATTTACTTGTATCTACTGTCTGCCATCTGTTTATATCTGACTCTGTAATGGTGATGTAGCAGGAGGTTCTGTGTGGAATTAAAAGAACATTTTAAATATGTAAAACAAATGTAACTGTATCCATATCTACTAGCAGAGTTCAGATGCATGTAATTTCACTTTCCCTTTTTGGATGGGCTGTGGAGAAAAGTTTATTTTTGTTTGTACTCATTGGACCTGAAAATTAAAATGTGAATGTGGCTCTGTATTTTCCTCTCAGAAGCAAGAGACAGATACTTGAGAAACAGAAGCTGTTAGAATGTGATCAAAGCAAACAAAATTAGCAATGCTGGATTGCTGTCACCCCTCCCTTGATACCACTCTGCTTGGRAAATCAACTGGTGTAAAGCCAGAAGATCCTGTGCTATTCCAATTTGATCAGTCTTTATCTGGTGCATAATTCCTCAGGGTTTGTAATAAGCACATCATAATTCCAAGTTATATGAAGTTCTTTTTTGCATTAAAAGAATGATGGCATTATGGACAGTAACTTGTCTCAAAACTTTCATCTTTCTTTCATGAGGTTGTGCTTTTAAGTCACACACAAGAAATAACCTGCAGAAAGGGGTATAAATCTGTAGCAATCTCTTTTTTTACTGGGCAGGTTGTGCACAGATGATAATCCCTGGGTGAAACTGGGGACTTTCATGCTGCAGAGRTGCTCACCTGAGGAAAAGGAGAACACAGGAAATGAAATTTTGAAAATCTGCCGTTCTTTGTATGAGACAAAGCACATGCTCCCTGCCAAGGTAAGTTTTAACTTTGGGTATCATGTTTGAGTTCTGTTTCAAGGTCCCAGCTACAAGTAAGATGTTGCTGTACTGGATCAAGTCCAGTGGAGATCTAACAGAGAGGCTGAGAACTGGGTKCAGTCTGTCTTGAGAAGAGACTGCCTACAGGGGATCATGTCTTTAAGCAGTCAAAAGAGGAAACAAGGAGAGGAATTAGAGTCAGTCTCTTTTCAGACATGCTCAGTTGTAGGGCAAGAGGCAATGGAGACATGTTACATCATCAGAAACTCTCACTGCCCCCAAGCAAAACAGTTTTCATCTTCAAAGTAGTGAAACATTAGAACAGGTGGATGCCTAGAAGAGACAAGGAGAAATCTGCCTTTGTAGGAATTTAGGACTTGATTGGATCTGTCACAGGCAGTTTGATATTGTTGGACTTGCTTCAAGTTCGAGGCTGGTTGGATTAGCTGATCTTTATAAGTCTGTTCCAGYATAAATTATTCTTTAATGTATTTGTAGAAAGGCTTTAATAAGCTATTATCATTTAAATCAGTGTTGCAAAAACTGTTACTTAAATTATCAGTAATTCTCTTACTAATGAATGCCTAAAGATTTAGTGAGGAACCCCTGAAAAACGTGGTGATTGAAAAAAACCTTAATATACAAATAATTGCTAAGTAGTAACTGWTATTCTAACTTGTCTTCCCTAACTATGTATACATACTTCAATACAAACATCTCCTAAGTATAAAATTATTGAAGTGTTTTGTGTGTAAACAGTGTATATTAATGAAGACAGACTGGGGAAGTTCTTAATAAACTTCACACAATTTCAGAGTAGTTGTGCATATTTTTAGTTGGCTGATTAATCTCTTATAATTATCTTTATGCAGTCACTGTTATAAAAAAACAGCTGATGTTAGGAAGAGAGGCAGAATAAAAACAACATTCTGTTTAAAGCACAGACAGGTGGGTGTGTGGGTTTTTGTTTTGTTTTTTTTTTTTTTTCCTAGTCCAACACACTGATCTGAGTCAAATTCAGAAATCTATGTGAGACATGATTCCAGGAGGTGGCAGTAAGCTGAAATGATAAGTAAATTCATTAATTCATTCATCCCACCAAAACTCTTTGGTGGAAGGCAGGTCTCTCTATCCCTGGGATTTGTATAATTATATTATAAAGCTTTTCTTTGTAAGGTGCTGAAATGATGCATTATAGCATACAATCTTAGTGTGCATAGGAATAGCTGAACTTGGTAATAGAGTGTTCTTGCCTCACCTTGGTGAKCCAGGAATACAAATCCCTCTGAGTGTCACTGTCATCCAGCAGTCAGTTCACCAAGAGTTCTGCTCAAGAAGGGTCATGGTTTGCATTTCTCTTTGTTGAGTAAACTTTTCCATGATCTCCATGACAAGTCACTGCTTACACACAGTTTTGGTATTGGTAGTCAGCTTTGGTTGGAGATGCCTTCCTCTGTTTTTTTTAATGGTACAGGATGTTGAAAGAGCCCACCATGTAAGTGTGACTGTACAGGTAGGAAGTTACTCTGATTTTCAAGGCTTAAACAGCCTTGCTGATGTAAGATACATRTTTTATGGCTGGAACATTGTGCAGTAACAAGGAGTTGCACTAAAATGTATAGTTGTACAGTTAACTACAAACACAGGCTGTATTCCTGTAAGTCACTGCTTRGGAGGAAGGGGAATAGCATGTGTGAATTTAAGTGATTTATTTGTATGTATGGCTACAGTACTTAGGTGCTCAAATGACAGATTTGCAGTCAAGTGGCTGARTAAGATGAAAATGTGATCATTGACAATTAACCTGTTTAGGTGATTTATGGTTCAGTAAATACTCTGATAAAGATGACAGATCTGGAATGATGAAATTCTAAAAACTGAAACCAGTTAATTATCGTGAAAAACACTTGCCATTCAAGTTCTCTCCCATTACAACCTTGCCAAATTCAAAGGTTGTAATGGAAAACACATGTAACTTCAAGTCACGTGGTCTAGAAGTTAGAAAAACTATCTTTGGATATAGGCATGAAGGATTTAATTCTTTTTCATTCCATATCTTACTGGTCTATCTGGTTTTTAAAGCCAAGGACTTTTTAAATAGCTTTAAGCTTTGTGTCTGTGTTTGCTTGGGGGGTATTTTTGTGGGATGGTTTGTTTGTTTGTTTAGGGTTTTAATTTGCATTATTCAGTGTATAGATGCCATCATTTCTTTTAGTAGAAGAAAGCATTGTTTTATTTGCCTAGAAGACTCATGCTTGGATTGTCCAACATCTGCACTGACTRATGCATCCCTTTAGAAAGGGATAAATCCTTCTGCCCCTGGTAATTGTTCAAAATGTGACTCCTCTGAATATCTCACATTCTTCTCTCAGCCTATAGGTCATGTGTCAGTTAACRTGGGAGAATGCATCTGGTCCCTTATCTGTAATTTCCCTGGGGTCCTAGTGGCTATGAGATGCTTATCTCCTAGAATAATAGCAGACAGTTGGTCTCCTTTTTTTCTGATTTTTGTAGCTAGTTTTTCCTGGGGTTTATAGATGATTTTAGTTGTGTSATTTGTTCATACACAGTTGTGTCTGCTCATATTCTTCAGATAATGTTGAATTTAAACGCTGCTTTTCAGTCTGTTTTTAGCCTCTCCAGACATAATGTTGTTTGTGTTCATTATCCAGCCCTTCAAGCCATCTATGAAAATACTGAATAATACTGGACCCAAAACACACTCCTGTGGCATACAATTTATTTGCTGATGTCACAGTGAACCACTGATAGCTGCATAACTAGATAGAAGACAAAAGTTGTCTTACAAAAGTTTCAATCAAATCATGGTAATTCACATTTTGAATTGGGCCTTCCCTTGACCCTCTCRCAGGTAACATCCAACCCCCTCTCAGCAGAGCCTCTCATGGCAGGCAGCAGACACTTGAATGCTTTCAAGTGCTCACTGCAGAACAGAAACCCTCTTATGTTGCTCTGAGAAGTGCTTGGGTGATGACTTCCTTCCTGGGCTTGGGTTTTCAGTTCTTSTCCAGAGCAGCCCTGCAGTCATTAGTGGCAGTGATACAAGTTGATATTTGGACAGTCTTCAGTGGCTGGCAGGCTGTCCAGTCCCTTCCTGGGGAAAAAGAAATGCAATTGTTGGAATGTGTATTTCTTCCTCAAAAGAGAGATTATGGCTTCTTCTGTACTTGGGCATGGTAGTTAAGACTGAGTATGTCTGCTAGACATGCGACCATCAGGCAGAAAGTTATTCAACTTGTCCAGCTGGTATTGAGAGGGAAATGTTACCAAGCATGGTAAAATTGCTGTTTCGCCCAGATTATGTATTTTATGACTCTCAGAATTTATTTTACTGAATATGAGTTGCATCTGTTGCTGTGAACACACATTTTCAAGAAAAGATGTGTAGAGTGAATCCATGATTTTTCATTCAGTAAGTTTGCTGGAATGGCAGGTATGCAGCTTATCCAGTGGAATATGAAATTACCAGAACTTTAATAAGCATATGAATGATCAGACAAAGCTTAATGTATTTATTTAATTTTCTTATTCCTTGATCCATGTCATATCATTCAYAACAAGCATTGCCCATGCCACTAAACTGGGAGGAGCTGATGGCTCCCTCAAGGATAGAGGCCCTGCAGAGAGACCTGGACAAATTACAGGGATGGGCAATCACCAACCATACAGAGTTTAACAAGGGAAAGTGCCAGATTCTGCACTTGGGATGGGGCAACCCTGGATTTACAGACAGACTGTATGAGAGGCTGGAGAACAGCACTGCAGAAAGAGACCTGGGGGTCCTGGTTGATACAAAGTTGGACATGAGCCAGCAGTGCCCTGGCAGCCAGGAGGGGACATCCCTGTCCCTGGGGGGCWTCAGGGACAGCATCCACAGCTGGGCAAGGGAGGGGATTGTCCTGCTCTGCTCTGGGGCAGTTGGGGTGCCACAATACAAGATGTTAAACTATTACAGAGAGTCTAAGGGARGGCTGTGAGGATGGTGAAGGGCCTTGAGGGGAAGYCGTGTGAGGAGGAACTGMGTTAACTTGGTCTGTTCAGCCTGGAGGAGACTGAGGSSAGACCTCACTGCAGTTRYAACTTCCTTGTGAGGGGAAAAGGAGGGGCAGGCACTGATCTCTGCTCCGTGGTGACAGTGGCAGGACCTGAGGGAATGGCCTGAAGTTGTGTCAGGGGAGGTTTAGGTTGGATATTAGGAAGATGTTCTTCCCCCAGAGGGTGTTTGGGCACTGGAACAGCTCCCCAAGGCAGCGCCAAGATTGACAGAGTTTATGAAGCATTTGGACAATGCTCTCAGGCACAGGGTGTGACTCTGGAGGATGGTGCTGTGCAGGGCCAGAGTTGGACTTGATGATCCTTGTGTGTTCCAACTCAGCTTATTGTGTGATTGGCACAATAACACTGCACTGACAATCAGTAGCAGTACTGAATACAAGTGTAAAGAGCACATCTGAATAAGAGAACAAGGCTTGTCTTAGAGACTCAGAGCTTAGTGTGATGGAATATATTCTTCTAGGCTGTTCTTCTTTAAGGTGTAAATTTAGAAAAGACTGACCAAGTACAGCCAGAGAGCTGCCTGTCCCAAGAAAAGCCAGGTGTCTGTGCAGTACATTACATTTGGAGTATTTAATGTCTCCTCATCTTCAAATAATACTTTGGCTTTTAGACTCACAGCTACTGAAACTATGCTACTAAATGTGTGGATCATCTTGGTCCTTACATTATTACAGTTAMTATTAAAGTTCAAAAGACGTAAAAAATGCATGACTTGCATTCTCTCAGCTTAATACAATGAGCTCCTTTGTTAATTGCTCACAAATTTTTTGAGGGAAACACAGATAATCTTTTAAGAGATGGATACCATTTTCAATGTAACTACCATAGGATATCCAGAGTCCCTAGTGTAAAGTGCCTTGGAAAATGGGACATCTCTAATGGGCCTCATTGGGAAGTAGTTGTGACAAGCAACCTAAATTCTCAGAAATGACAGAAAGGGAAAGGGAGGTTGTAGTTTGCTTTGTAATATAATTTGTTGGTTGAAATACCCATTGATGTATAAATGAACAAATCACTACCATATTGAGGAAAATAAAACAGCTCACATGTAGGACATGTTGTYGGTTGTTTAACTAAGGGTCAAGGTAAAGTTTTGGAAGTGCACTGTAGATTTGTTGAGGGATGTTGTTTTTTTATTATTTTAGAAGGCATTTTCTGTCCAACTTCTGTCTTGGAGTTGTGTGATGCTAAATTTATACTGTGTTATCAAATATAAGAAACTAGATGAATGACAGAAAATTAATTTGCTCAACTTTGTGTATAAAATATTGTATAAAATTTTGAAGCTTTTTGCAACAGAAGCATTACTGAACTCTGGTATGTACTGTTATTTCCTCTTTATTTTGTCCTACTTTTCTGATTGCATAATTGAGGTACAGAATTGTCATAGGTGTCTGTCAATATTTCTTCTGTGTTTTGCAATATTTCAGTAAGCACAAACATATTAGTCCCACAGAGAGCTGTGTTTGCTCTGTTATTTTTTCAGTAAAACTCCTGGTTTGTAATGGTGATTCAGTAGCTGCCTTGTCATAATCTAACAAATGTTGCATTTTAACCAACATGCCACATTTTTAAAATTTGTTCTTTTGTTTCCGAGGAGATGTTTCCAACAGGGAATTCATTTGTTGTGGAAGTGTGGCTTTCATTTTGCATTTGACATAAAATGCTCATAAATTTTATTGTGAATGATGATGTTAGGATCTTCAGAGATCACACTGAGAGAATTTACTTTTTATTTCAGTGTATAAAAGAATTATGTTTGCTGCTGCTTAACCAGTCCCTCCTGCTGCCGTCCCTGAAACTGCTGGTAGAAAGCAAAGACCAAGACCTTCATGCTGTGGCACTGGAGCAGATAACAGCTGTTGCTAAGGTATGAACAGTTGAATGAAACACCTTTCAGAGACTGAGGTAATAAGTAAGCTCTTTTATCTTCATGCAGTAAGCAAAGACTACTGAGACAGTTATTGAGGTGTCCACAGTGAGCTGTAACACAGGGCTGGTAAGAACTTTTATACACACTTGAGGTGATTACACCTCATAGCACTTCCTTTAAATTACTTAGTATGCTGTTTTAAGTCAGTGTGGTRGAACAGAAGTTATTCTGCTATATGGAGTAAATTGTTACCTCTGTGTTCATATTCCCTAACTTGGGAGTTTTTTAAGTGATGTCAGATGACTTAGCCTGTTTCTGGCAAATATGGCATCTCTTTATATACACTTGGAGAGCTGCYATGTCACTGTTTTTGTTGTGATGGTATGTTTGGGGGCTTTCATGCCATTCTRAACAGACTTGATTCCATACTGTAGCAAAGTTTCTGGGGAAGAAACCTAAATACTTTGGACAAGAACTGAAAGACATTAATGCATATTTGTCAGTTGCTATATAACATTACATTACTGTCTTTCCTGTGTATTTGCTTTGCARCAAATAAGGAGGAGCACCTAAAAAGATGAAAATTAGTCTCCTAGGCAAAAGTATTATATCATCTTTTAGTTTTTATCTGAAAACAGAGCTGAGTTTAAAATTCTTTTTAAGCTCTTAACTGAATTTGTGCGTGTGCAACCTAACTTTCTGGGTGTTATGTTAGCTATGATCTGCAATCTAACATTCTACTGCAAAGGAGAAGGAACCAGTTGTCTCTRACCTGTTCATGAAAGAGAATGGCTTTCTCCTCTGACTGCATTAACTGCACTGATAATTTCCAGAATTACAATATTTAGGTGGGAAAGCCTCATCTGTAATATTTCCGAATTCTGCACCACATCTTAGGGAGCTTTTGGTTGTGTATTATGATACAAAATAATAATTTATGTAAGATTTTCCAGGTGGTACTTCACAATGAAACTTCCCACATGGAAACAAATGAAACCATTCGTCTTTTTAAATAAATGTCTCCAAAAACAAGAGCTTTAAGAACGTGATGTGTAGGAATTCAGATCGAAATTATAACTTCCTTCTAGGCATATCTCTGTTCTAGTTATACTGATTGCCACAAAGTTTTCAGGTTCCTTGGTTGTAACAAAATGAGCAAATCCTATCCCCTACTTTTACACCATTCTCTATTACCTAGGAAAGATGTTCTCCATCCTCCTCTTCCCAGAGTTSTCCCTTAAGYCTCTCTTCCTCAGGAGCTCTGTCTKTCTTTCTTAYGCMTATTGTACTCCAGAAGCTTTCTTTTTTTGCATCCTTTGAAAAGTTTGAGAAATGATCCATCTCCTTTCCTGGACTGATGAAGACTAGCCAGAGAAGCAATGGATCTGGAAGCATAGGCTCAATTTCACATATTGCTGATTTTCCTTCAGAAGGACTTTGTTACCAAACTGGAAGCAGCACCAGCTTTTTAAACATGTTGTCTATGAAAATTTGAAACAGTAGAAAGGAAGGTAGCAGGACATACAATATATAACATAGATCTGCTTCTACCAAAACTCTAATGCCATTGTTAGCACCCAGTTTGAAATTGGAGTGTTTGCTACTTGAGTTTGGTACCTAAGCTAAGAACACAGAGATGTTCCTGTTCCCTTTCTTTTATATCAACAAACCACAAATTTACTGCATTTTTTACAAAACAATTGTATAAATAGTAAGCACCAGAACAACAGTACATTGTTTTCTTTTACCACCTGCARTTTTAGATTTTATTTCTACAAAACAAGGCTTTCTGGTAACTTTTAAATGAGATGATCTCATTGAAAAGCAAGCACAGGTCTGATAATCTAATATATGCATGCACTTTCTCATCCCYGTGTTCTTRTTAGCCKTTTAAAATTGACTTTTTTGTTAACAGATGAAAGCTGCTGTRTAAGTGACTAATTCTGAAGYTTGTCAGCAGGAATAAGTGTCCGARTACATTTTATTTAACTAKTTTTAAAGSAGAATGCTGTGCAGKAGCACTTTCTGAATRGTTGCTAATTGTATTGCTCTTTAAACTGGCCATTCCTTTCTAGTGTGCTCCARATTYCAGTTTCCTWCACTCCAGGCTGATTATATAAATATAAAACTCCATTATATTGGAGTTTTAGGGCCAGGAACCTTATTAGCTTCTTGCTAGTATAAAGCACTTTGTATACCTGTGCGTGCTGAAAATAATTTCTTTTTTGCTTTCTTACACAGGAGGCAGCTTGATAAGCTGTTTCTAAGTTTTCCTTTGAAATTGAGTATTAATTTGAGCACATAGTTCTGAATAACCTAGAATTTTCAAAGCAGTTAGCTTTGACCTAATGTTTAAGTCAATGAAGATTTAACTGTTGACTTCATTATATCAGGCATAGAGCTTAGCCAGTACCTTGAATGTGACTGGGTTRGAAAAGCAGCTAGTACAGAAAAGAGCTGTGCTAAATGTAAAAGCTCTTCTTCTACTGTATAAAAAGTACCTCTTACTCCTTGTTTTATATGCATCTCTTATGGTTRCATTATTTGCTGTTCTACTGAAAGTGCATATATTACTTAGCAATGGCAATGTTGTTTATTCAGTATAATTTTCTATGCCTACTTTATGCTTTTTAAAAAACAGTCTTCAGCTAGTTAATGCTTTCTGTTAAGTTCTGAATTAATTTTTCATAGGAAGGCCATCTCTGYTTACATTGAACAGGAAACAGACAAATAACATCTGGCAGAGGGGAATCAAAGCTATTGATCCAGTGCTAACACAGCTCACAAACATGGCTGCGAGAAAAATACAGCCCTTGCTTGCTGATAGGATGTATTAGTTAGCCATTTGTTGTGTGGTGCTGACAGCTTTATGGATGTTTACAGTTAAGGATGATGCTGAAGTGCTGATACTAGAAATTGTACAGCTTTTGCCTGTAATAAACCAACCAAGTTTTTGCGTAAGCTTTTTTGAAATTGCAGACCCCTCTTTTTATTGTGCATCTTTTAATGAACTGCTGCTTGTCTTTCCTGAGTAACAGAAATAACTGTTCTTCCCCTATGTTGTGTACTAATAATTTAAAAAAAACAGTTTACCTAAATAACCTTACTACTGCCAGTAGAGCCCTTAAAAGTCAGATTGGTTTTGGGAGGTATTTCAGTGTTGTCTGTGCACTGGGTTATCTTTCAGAGATGAAAACTGGTTTTTATACATCTGAGAGAGCAAGTAAATATTCTATTGCCTGTTGGTACCAATAGTGTTAAAACAGCTAACAAGTGGGGGTTAATATAAGCAGTGCAAATACTTGTTCAATCAATACTTTAATAGAAACCAGAATAAGAAAAATGTTTTAGTCTGAAAAAATACCTTGGCTCCATTTGCATGTAATAATTTCAGTGATGAAGTACTGAATCTACCTTCATAGCATATTGTACTGAAAAATCTAATATGAAAAATCACTTTTTTTTTGGTGGAATAATGGAATTTCTAGTGTTCTCTGGTGTATGCCATTTAGGGCTACTCACTTAATGGGGCTTAATCTTGAAAATTAATAGTTRAATTATGGGCTAATGGTAATTATGATAAAATACCTTTCTCCAGTGTATTTTTCCAGGATTTTTCATGTCACTGGYTTCTTTTCCCCTTATTTATTTGTTCTATAGATACATACTCCAGGAAGGAATAAAATGAAAAGTGTTTTTTATCTCTAATAGTATTGGAGAAAGGAATACTCTGGGAAATAGCAGTTTCAGTTCTTTACTGCTGTTAGGTCATCAGCAGCTCTTACCTTTCATAACGTGTGGATTTCTAATAGAGAAGTTARGGTTGAAATATTGCCAGTTGGTAATAGCAGAACCTCTGGATACCTGTGCAAACAGTGCTGATGGGGAATTGGATCATTTAGGGACACCTTCCGCTAGACCAGGCTGCTCAAAGCCTTCACTGGCCTGGAACACTTCCATGGCTGGGGCATCCACAACTTTTCTGGACAATCTGTTCCACCCTCACAGTGAAGAATTTCTTCCTGATATCCAAACTAAATCATTTAAAGTAAGAGAGTTAGTTTAGATTGGATATTTCCTCTTGTCCTATCACTCCATGCTCTTGTAAAACATCCGTCTCCAGCTGTCTTGTACTCAAAGGCTGTTGCATGGTCTTCCCAAAGCCTTTTCCTCTCCAGGCTGAAAACCCCARCTCCATCAGCTGGTCTTCATAGGAGAGGTGCTCCAGCCCTCCTCAGATGTCTTCATGACCTCCTCTGGACCCATCCCAACAAGTCCATGTCTTTCTTGGGCTGGAGGCCCCACACATGGATGCAGAACTCCCAGGTGCTCTCATAAGAGCAAAGGTACCACTTAAATGCCTACACTTCAATTCTTGAAAGCAGATATTAGCCAATATCTAAATAAGAAAGCCAAAGGAAAAAAATCAGTTCTCCTTAATGTAAATATCCCCATTAGATCTTTTACTCATAACCATGGACACTGTGTGTAACCATTTTACTCATAGCCATGGACATGGTGTGACATGCTAAATCTACACTGTCAGATTCTGCTGAAGGAGAGATGGATATGAATAATGAAAGCTGCTCCCATTTRAACCTTCCAGATTTTACTCCAATGAAAAATTTATCACCCTTAGCAYGGAGTTCTAGTTAGGAGTAATGATTTTTCTCTAACATACACACTCTGATTCTGTCATTATTGTGGTTCATAGTTTATTCACACAATATGGAAAGTGGTTGGGTGTTWATTTGTGCAGAAGATAACCTGCACCTCTGAGACCTGCCTAAACTGCAGTCAGCTGCATTCCCCATCACTGGAACAGTGATTCTGGAATTAGCAGTAGTCCTAGTTTTATGGCCTAGTTAGGGTCTTGGGGATAGCAAGGRCTCTGCATCTGCAGGCAGATCAGAAGTGATTCATTAGCAAGATCTTGACTGAGCTGCCTGCCCAGGAAAAACAGCTCCTTAAAACTGGGATAGTTTTTTTTTTTTTTTACTTGCTGGGTTTTTACTGTCTTACAGACTCCAAAGAGTGATTTTAAAAATCAAAATCTAGTGTGTCTGTACCTACTGTGGGCTAATATTTGGTGTGTATGGCAAGCAAAAATAACTCTGGAGGTTAATTTCCATTAATATTTTTAAAAATGTAAAATTTTAAGGATCAAAACTCCATCTGGAACAGCAAGCATCCTGGCTTGAGCAGATGGAAGAGTTACAAGTCTAGTGAGAAGCAAGAATAGGGCAGATATACAGGCTCTTTCTCTGAAAAATTACTTTCCAAACTTTTGGTTATTTTCAGTTGTACGTGTCTGCTAATTAATTGCCAGTGGTTTTCTTTCTTGGTTTTGTACAATTTCTCCTTAAACTTGGATGAGCTTTTACAACTTGCAGTATCATTTGACAGAGAATTCAACACTGAAAAAACATATATTTATTTTATTTTCTTGTGATCTGATCCCACTAGACTAATTTGATGCTTCATATTTTTTTTCCTTAATGAGAGAATGTTTTTAATTAATCCCTTTATAATTTTAGTGATGTTGCTATCTGCCCTATGCCCTCTAAGCCATCTCTTCTTTTAGATTGGAGAGTCATAGTTTTGCTTAGCAATTTTCTGCATAAAAAACTATATTCTCTGTGGTGTATTTTTTTAAAAATACACACTTTGTGTGTTTGTCTTTTATGTTGTTTCAGTCCTTTTTTTTTACTTTAATGCTTTGTTTCTGATTTAAGATTAATTTTAAACAAATGTAGTCTAGATAAGTTTACATTAATTTAAAAAAATCTTACTGTTCTATTTAAAGAGCTGTTCAGTGTATGAGCTGTCATAATTAAGGTTTGTAAATAGGTATCAATTCATTGACAATCTCTGTAGGTGGTTATTTTTATTTAAACTAATGACTAGAAATGTCTTTATGTGTGCAATTGATACCCAAAAACTTGGCATGATCTGGAGGTGTAAAAATGATAAATAGTCAATTGAGCTTTCTTTGCTGCCTATCTTAAAATGCACTTCTCATTAAACCTTGGTGTCTCTGTGTTCTTCCCACACCTGCCAGACTCTACATAGATTGGCCAAAGAATGGTGGAACAGGCAGTGACTTTMCCTGCATGAAATGCATTCACAGGGTCTGGTTGCCTTCATGTGCCTCCATCCAGTTGCCTGGAGACAGCTAAAGTACAAAAGTTTCCTCTTCCTTACCAGATTTTCAGACAGTTTGCAAGTCAGAAAATGRGAAATGTTAATCAATTTAAACCTACTGATCTGTTTGGGCCTAAGGATGAGCTGTGGGGTACAACCCAAGAGCCTTTTTGTGAGCTGTTTTGTTGTGTGAAACCACACTGATCTCATTTCTTTGGGAGTGCAGACAGGTTTCTCTGCTTGAGTGTTGCATGGACATCTTCATCCCTCTAGTATAGCTCAGATGTTTGATGGTTTGTGCTAGGAAAGGTCTTCTTTCCAATTAGTCTCTCTCAATTTTGTAGGTTTTTGGTATTTGAAATCACACTAATCTATAGCACTTTTCCTTAACTGAATAGTAGCCTAAAAAAAATGAAAGCTTCTATCTGCTGTCAGTGTCACCACTGTAATTACTATTTGCATTTTATGTTCGTAAAATCAAACAGGGAAGCCCTGTGTAAAGTTCCATCCTACATACAAGTTAAGAATAAAGCTTGAGGTGGGAGAGAATATCCCCTCAGTCCCATTTCAGAAGAGATGGCAGCTGTTTGGATAATGGCTTAGTATGSTGCATGRTGTGCTGTAAGATGCCAACACTAGAAATTTTGGAATCAGAATTGTTWRGGTTAGAAAATACCTGTGAAGTCTCATCAAGTCCAGCTGTTAACCCAGCACTGCAAAGTCCTCTGAACCAAGTSTCAACCACTTCCCTGGGCAGCCTGTTCCAATGCTTGACAACTCCTTCCATAAAGAAATTTATTTCTGATATGCAGTGTAAACCTTCCCTGGCATGACCAGAGGATGCTTCCTCCTGTCCTTTCACATGTTAATGAGGAGAACAGGCTGACCCCCATCTGCCTGTAACCTCCTTTCAGACAGTTGTAGAGAATGACAATACTTCCCCTGAGCCTCCTTTTCTCCAGGATAAACACCCCCAGATCCCTCAGCAGCTCCTCATATGACTCAGTCTCTAGACCCTTCCCCAGCCCATTGCCCTTCTCTGGACATTCTCCAGCACCTCAGTGTCTTTCTTGTAAGTGAGAGGCCCAGAACTGAACACAAGGTTTGAGGTGCAGCCTCACCAGTGCTGAGGGCAGGGGACAATCCCTGCCCTGCTCCTGCTGGCCACACTATTGCTGGGACAGGCCAGGTGCCATTGGCCTTCCTGACCACCTGGGCACACTCTGGCTCATGTTCAGCTGTTTGTTGACCCATTTTAYTTAATGATCAGCCTGTCTTCAACAGGGAAATATTTCTGTAGTTAACTTCTGGCAGTTATTAAATAATTAAAGACTAAGATTGGATAGCCTAAAAGCTGGACGTGAAACTGGACCTTCTGCTGTGCTAATTARGTTAAAAATGGCTTGATTACAACTGTAAAGTGTCCCTGCCAATCACTCTGTTATGCAGTAGTCATGTCCTGTGGTCCTGTGTAGCAGCTGAATTGCTCTTTGAGGGTGCTAAATAACTGTTACCATAGAGTGTTTATTACTTGCTGGTACCCTGGTAGCAATCCAATTATGTTGGCACATAATTTTTATAGAAAATTAAGCAGAAAGTAACCAGACAATTTTCTTTTTCCTTTTAAACTGGGAGGTTGTTTTGTAAATGTATCATAATTTGATTAGTTTATTTGTAACTTGGTACAGTGCAGTAATTGAAAACTGAGTATTGTCTAGCCCTCCTTTGGTCCTTTTTTATCATAGAATCACAGAATGGTTTGGGTTGGAAGGGACCTTAGAGATCATCTTGTTCCAATCCCCCTGCCATGGAAAAGGACACTTTCCACTAGACCAGGTAGCTCAAAGCCCCATCCAACCTGACCTTGAAACACTCCCAGGAACTGGACTCCTATAGCTTCTCTGGACAGTCTGTGCCAGTGCCTCACCACCCTCACAGTATTTATTGCTAATATCTAATCTAAACCTGCCCTTTGGCAGTTTCATCATTCCTCCTTGTTCTGTCACCTCATGCCCTCGTAAAAAGTCACTCTCCAGCTCTCTTGTAGCCCCTTTTAGGTACTGGAAGGTGCTGTGAGGTGTCTCTGGGGCCTTAATGTCTCCCTCTGCTTTCATGGGAGAGTTGCTCCTGCCCTCTGATCATCCTGGTGGCTTCCTATGCACTCTTTTCAAAATGTCCATGTCTTTATGTTGGGGATCTCAGAGCTGAATGCAGCACTCCAGATTGGGAGAGCAAAGGGACAGAATCCTCTCCCATGCCCATGCTGCTTGGGATGCAGCATAGGATATGATTGGTTTTCTGGGATGTGGGAGCACATGAATGGGTCATGTTGAAATTCTTGTCCACCAACATCCCCAAGTGCTTCTCCCCAGGGCTGCACTCAGTCCATTCTCTGCTCAGCCTGTACTTGTGCTTGGGATTGCACCAACCCAAGTGCAGGTCCTTGCACTGGCACTTGTTGAACTTCCTGAAGATTGCTCAGAGCCACCTCTCAAGCTTGTCAAGGTCCCTCTTGGTGGGGTCCCATCCCTTTTTTGGTTATGTGTAGTTGTTCAGTTCTGCTCCATTAAATGGTAAGTTAGCACAGCACTGTATTTCAGAGAACCCAGGGAGGACATACCAGAATTAACTGAAATAGAATTTAAAGTATTCTACAGTGTTTTTTGTAAAGCTACAGACAAGATTCTTAAGAGAGTATTATGGTCTCATATATCAAATAACCACATTTTTGAGTCATCCAGGGTGTCTCAGAGGTAGCAGCTCTGTGTTTAACATCTTYGAATACATTCTGTTCTTTTGAAAACCTCATCCTTGCTGTGGGTGCTGATTGAGTCTATGAATGTTGCCTGTCATATTAACATGTGAAATGTAATGTAATATATTAATATAAAGTGACCAAAATTTAATATACTCTGCTCTGACCTTCCTCAGAGTGTCATTCTTGATACAGTGCTAAATTGTGTGATCTGTGCTGCACTGGGAATGAAAACCTGTAAAAACTCTATAAAGCTGGTGGTGTAATCCCAGGCTGTTAAGCATTCTTATTCCTTAACTTTGTGCAGGTCAAATATTTATATTAATGTGGAAGACAGTTAAAGACATACCTTTACCTATTCTGACATATGCAAAGCATGTGTCCCTGTGGTTAATCCGTGGGGAATATTCCTCTCCCTTTGAAGGTCGCACTGTGCTGTCACAACCTCATGACATGTTCTGGCTGATGGCTGCACCTGCTAATTAATTTTTAATTGCTTTGAATTTCTCTTTCTTTGTAGGTTGATGATTCCACTTGTGATGCTGAAGTACTCTCCTTGCTCCTCAATGCCAAGTTGTTGGTGAAGTGCATGTCCACTGCCTTCTGCCCACGCCTCATTGAGCACCTCCTGGCTCACCAGGGGCAGGGAGGCTGGGATGTGCAGGAAGTTGCACAGCAGCTTAAGGAAGCAGGGTTCAGTGCAGAGGCTGGGTCCCTCCTGATGGCTCATCGAGGGACCCATCCTGCACTCAGGACTTTCAACACTGCCCTCCAGGCTGTGCAGCATTGGCTCTGAAAACGTTGGATCTGTGCATTTGTCTGCATTTTTGCTGGAGATCTTAYACAAAAGGGAGAAATTGTTGCTCTAGTGAAGTAACAAAGTGAGTTATTACCTACATTTTGTAGAAAACACAGCACACAGTACATATACTTCTAATTGTTTAAGAAAGCTATTGGTGCAGACTGTATCATTCTGTTGTATGATTAACAAAGCATTGAATCTGATCATCTTTTCAGATCAAAGTTAAATGGTTACACTCAGTTACATATAAATGAAACATTACTAAGGTGGCAGGCTATAAACGATTTGTCTTAATTTCTGTAAGTAATTTACTCTTGTCATAATGTAAAACTAATGTAAAAATATAATTATAAAGATATATATGGAACAAAAAAAGTCACAAGAGTGATTTTTGAGAAWTTCAAAACCTTAAAATTCAGTATTGTGCAATGTTGTTATCACAGCTTTTGTTTGCAATAAATAAAATATTTTGCATTTAAGGTACTAGCTCTTCTTTCAGCCTTTTAGACAGATAAATATTTTCTTTCTTCAGACCCTTTTACTGAAATTCCTGTCTCTCCTTAGTGATGTTTCTTCATGAGGACAAGCTAAAGTTTAAAAGATACTTTTCTCCACCATTTGGGAAGCTCCATATCAAATACTGAACATCTGTTGATACCTTTTGTGAATGTACTTTCAGAGTATTTACTTATATTTTTCCTGAGTTCTGAAAATTTGCATAAATATATATATTTGCAGAATCGCATAATATGCTGAGTTGGAAGGGATGCATGAGCGTCATCCAGTCCAGCTCCTGGCCCTGCACAGCACCATCTCCCAGAGTCACACCCTGTGCCTGAGAGCATTGTCCAAATGCTCCCTGAAMTCTGTCAGGCTGATGCTGTGACCACTGACTGCCCTGGGGAGCTGTTCCAGTGCCCAAACACCCTCTGGGTGAAGAACATCTTCCTAATATCCAACCTAAACCTCCCCTGACACAGCTTCAGGCCATTGCCTCAGGTCCTGTCMCTGTAACCACAGAGCAGAGATCAGTGCCTGTSCCTCCTGTTCCCCTCATGAGGAAGCTGTAACTGCAGTGAGGTCTGGCCTCAGTCTCCTCCAGACTGAACAGACCAAGTGACCTCAGTCACTCCTCACACGGCTTCCCCTCAAGGCCCTTCACCATCCTCATGGCCTCCTTTGGACACTCTTCAGTAGTTTAATGTCTTTCCTATATTGTGACACCCAGAACTGTTCCCAGCACTCGAGGTGAGGCTGCCCCAGCCCAGAGCAGAGCAGGACAATCCCCTCCCTTGCCCGGCTGGCCATGCTGTGCCTGATCCCCCAGGGCACCTGGCTGCCACGGCACTGCTGTCTCAGATTCCTATCAGCCAGGGCCAGCAGGTTCCTTTCTGTCCAGCTTCTCATTCCCCAGTCTGTCCATCCAGGGTTGCCCTGTGCCAGGTGCAGAATCCATTTCCCCTGTTGAACTTCAGATGATCGCTGTTTGCCCATCCCTCTTGATTTGTCAAGGTCTCTGCASGGCCTCTCTGCCTTTAAGGGAGTCAGCAGCTCCTCCCAGTTTTGTATCATCTGTGAACTTGCTCAGTGTCCCTTCTAGTCCTTCATCCAGGTCATTTGTGAGGATGTTGAAGAGCACAGGGCTGAGGATGGAGCCCTGCAGAACTCCTCTAGTGACAGGTGACCAGTCTGATGTCAGCCCATTCACTGAAACCCTTTGTGCCTGACCCATGAGCYGGTTGCTCTTCCATCACATGCTGTGTTTGTCCAGCTGTGTGCTGGACATTCTGTCCAGAAGGATCTTGTAGAGATCTCTCCTGTAGGAGACACAGTACCCAAACCTTCACTGAAATCCAAAAAGATTGCAGTGTTCATCCTTTCATCAAGTAGGTGGGTTACCTTGTCATAAAAGGAAGTTGGGTTGGATAAGCAGGACTTTGCTTTCATGAAGCCATGCTGGCTGTGAGCAGTGACAGCATTGTCTTTTAGATGTTCTCAGATATGTCCCAGAATAAGCTCCATGACTTTACCAGGCACCGATGCCAAATGCCTTTCTGTCTTACTAAGACAAAACAATATTTGTTTTCAGAGGTTTTTTAAGAAGGGCATTGTCTGTTTATTACACTGCATTACCCATCAGGTTTGATGTTTCATGTTTATAGACACTTATTAAAATGAGTCTGTAAATCTTTTGCCTACTCTTGTGTTGTAATTTTGATGTAATAATGTACAGAAACATTTTACATTATACATTATAAGATCCAGGGGACATATTACACATTGGAGGCAATCTCTAGGGTAATGTACCCTCCTGCTTAAGGCAGGATGTTTGTATGGCTGGAGTTGGCTGCTCAGCCTACATTGTTGGGTCTGGGAAACCTCTGAGGRTGACTGTGTTGGCTTTTCCCATGTTGAAAAGCTTTTTGTTTGTCCTCTTGGGAAAAAATCTGCTTTGTTTTACCAGCTTTTACTGACTGTGAAAATGGCTCAGATGTCAGCCTTACTTCCCCCATTGCACGGGATTTGTAATGAGACTTTTAACAATGCTTTAATTCTTCAGATTGTTAACTTACCTTTTGTGTTTGCTAGTCCCAGTTGTCCTTCAGTGTTTAGGGAAGGTTATATTATCCATGTATTAGCATGCATTCCAAATTCCAATTCCTAGCATTCAGCTATATTGTCTTAATTCTGTTCTCATATGTTAGCAGTTCCAAGAGCCCCAGACTAGTAAAGCAAGGATATTGGAATTGCAAACAAAATAAGGGAAAAATTTAAAAAAGGTGATATAAGTGGCAATCAGTAGATGTGGGCAAATRTGTACACCTCCTGCAAGAAAACCTTCAGTTCCTCTGTAGAAGATAYTYTAATACTTTACAGTGAAGCATTTTGGTTTTGTTCTCAGGTTGGTAAATCCAGTGTTAGATTTTTCTGACCATTCTTATCAAATCCATGATAAATGCTTTCCTTGCAGCCTGGATTATTCCTGATTTATTCAGTAGTCAAAATTCTGACCTGTAAGAAAAAGTAT
>CADDXX010000077.1:1768013-1806897 GCA_902810485.1 Alauda arvensis | reverse complement strand
ACCTGTATCCCAGTGCCAGCCTTTTAGTGTCTTCTGCATTGTAAAATGACATTTAATACTCTGRGATTGAGCAAGATACACTAGCAGGTGCTATTGAGTTAGGTTTGGTTTTTGTTTTCTTTTGTTCTTTTTTAAAGGTTAAGGAACTCACCTTGGTATGACTTTTAGCCAGGTTATTGTTATACTGAACACTGAACAGTTCAGTTCTGTCAGTTTATTTGATTTGCAGTTGGGATTTGTTCATAACACAGCATAAGCAGATTTTTTTTTTTTTTTACCTCAAACAATTCCATGTTCTGGAGATACTTTTGCTCCCAAAAGGAGGAGAATAAAGAGTTGAGTTGTGTCTCCAAGAGCAGCACTTCCTAGGGCAATTAATCCTCTTTTGTCTGAAAGACACTGATAGCGTTTGGATCTTTAAGAAGCTTTTAGCTGCTAGGGAGACAGAGCAAAGCAGCAAAATATATCACCTTTCTTTTGRTTATATAGAACCAGAGATTAGGGAAGAAAGATCGTAACTCAGAATTTCTTTTTCTGCTGGAAATGCAAAGTAAAGCCAGTATGACATTGCAATGCAYGCAGAGTAGACACTTCTGTTTATAAAAAGCCCCAATGCAATTCAATGAGTAGGGAGGCTACATCTGTTTTGGATGTTTTTCTTGTATGATCATTTTTGTGATTTCCTGTGTGTGGCGTTCTGCACGGTGAGAAGATGCTTTGTGAGTGACCCCCTGGTGCCAGAGTATGGCCATCCCCAGSACAGGAAGGACATGGATCTGTTGGAGAGASTCCAGAGGAGGCCACAAAAACGATTCAGGAGGCTGGAGTACCTCTCCCATGAAGACAGGCTGAGAGCTGGGGTTGTTCATCCTGSAGAAGAGAAGGCTCCAGGGACACCTCATAGYACCTTCCAGTACTTAAAGAGGCTTGTAAAAAATAYGTGGATAAAATTTTTAGTAGGGYCTGTTGTGATATGACAGAGGATGATAGTTCGGAAGAGGGTTGATTTAGATTAGATACAGGAAAGAAGATTTTTACGATGAGGATGAAGAAACACTGGCATGGGTTGCCTGCAGAGGTGGCAGCTATCCCATCCCTGGAAACACTCAGGGTCAGGTTGGATGGGGCTCTGATATCCAACGGAAAATGTCCCTGCTCACTGATGACCTTCAAAGGTCTCATCCAACCCAAACTATTCTATGAATATGGATGCCTGCATCGTAGGGGGTAAGAATTCCTACACTTGGAAAAACACAATAAATTTTTGTATTTTTAATGCATTTTTGAGACCTGGAAGGCATGAGCAGATCTGTGCCTTGTATCAAATGCTGCAGATACACCAGAAGTTCTAGTGGCCTACAAATCTATCTCAGTTTGATTATTTCATTATTCCTGGGCACTTCAGGTAATGTTTTCATAGGATTATTTCATTTGACACTGAGCTCCCTTTCCTCAGTGGTAGCAATCTGAAATTGCTTTGTCTGTTATAGTTCATTTACGATTGTATTTCTCTTGCACGTCTGTGGTGGTAAAACTGCCCTCTCCTTGGRCCACACTGCRATCTCAGAAATGCTCATTAGGCCTYAGCCTTGATGAACAGCAGCTGCTGAGCTCCTCTTGAGTGTATCAGAAATGCTCTCTACTCCAGGAACTTACACTGTCTGATGAGCTGGTTTTAATGAACTGCCTTAGAAACTTGTTTTTCCTGCTTGAATAACAACCCAAATACAAAATTTTTGTTGTCAAATTTTCAAAAAAAAAAGTTACTGACCTGAATTGGGGTCAAGATGAAAAATTACTGTGACTGAAGCCCACTCTCTTGTCACCCTATGAACAATGGCCCCAAGTGAGACCCACTGAGCCCTCCTGGACTGCAGTGGGCTTTGACAGCATCTTCCTCTGAGTGAGACACCACTGTGAGCCAGAGAACTCTCAAGTGTACTTGGAGGACTGCTGCCAAAAGCTGACAGAGCCTGGGCTGATATCCCCACTCCTCAGGGATCAACCTTCACCCTCTGAGAAGATCCAAAGGTGTTTAATGTGAGTACTTCCCTTATTATGGGGCAATGTTGTGTGGGGAATTTTCCACAGAGATATATACATTGTACATACTCCTTTTAGTCTGTGTGTACAAGTATGAACGCATTAAAGTCTTAGGAATGTTTCTTAAATTCTGTCACAGAATTTAATGTAAGATCTAATCTAATTTRCTTATGAATCAAATGTAATTAAGACAGTAATATGTATTTATTTATATTAGATTCATAAGTAAATTAGGACTATTAAGTGAGTTACTGTTGTGCTATGGTAAATTCTACAAGAATCTTTCATTAAATTGTTTAAATGAAGCAATTGATTAAGTGCCCTTAAGTGCTGTCAAAAACTTTAGACCTAAACCATTGGTGACATGGGCCTAAGTTTGGTATGGGTGCCCACTCTGAACCTTGGGACTCAGTGGGAGTTGATCACCCAGACAATATGTTTTGTGAAGACTTTCAACAGTGTTTCATCAAGCTGTAGTTCTCAAAAACTTGTCTTCATTGCCTGCCCTCTGATCTCTGAGGACCTGCTGGAATGTTCTGATRAATTCCTATATCCTTAATGCAAACATCCCTTTGATGCTGTTATAATTCGTCCCCTGTTAAGAGGGGGACCTCTTTAAGAGTAAGCCTGAATCTCTTTGGTAACTGCCTGCACTTGAAAATAGCTAGCTCATTTTGCTGAAGATGAGGCATATGATAAAAGCTGTAGAAAAGTCCTCTGGATGGTCAGMAATAGGCTCTTTCTTTTAGCTTGGCTGAAACATCTGCTGATGTGGTTCTGTTCTCCACAAGAGCTCAGTGCCTTAAACTTTTGTGTTTGTCCCCAGCAATGCTCTATTGCACTGGGTGGAGATGGAGTATTGAGTTTGCAGAGTGAATGAGCACCCAATTGYAGTGCAGGAAGATTTTAGCAATAAAAGGACAGAACCTCATCTTTCCATAGTGCTTAGGAGAATCGGGGTTTAACCACAGCATTCACTAGGTAATTATGACAGCTAAAACTTTCTAAAACATAAATCCCTCTCCAAGCCTTTCTGTCTACCATGGCATTCAGAAACATGAAAATCTTCTTTATTTTTATTTCTTCTTATAGTGATAAATTTCATCTGTYATTTTTCTTCACTTGCTTTGGGATTGGCTAACAAAGGTGATGGCTTGGATGGCTCATGCTAATTGACTCTGCTGTTGAGCAAAGCAGAGTATTTTATCATGTTGATTGAACCTCCATGGGATACTCTAAGCTGTGCAAACAGAAGATAAAGTCTGATGTTATGTCCAGMTCAATCATAGCTGGATCTGATAACCTGGTCAGCATTTCCACCTAAAAATAGAGCCTCTGCTTTCTGAAGCTGCTTGGGAGCAGATGGAAGAGAACCTGACAGCTTCCCTGTTGCACTACCATGTCGTTTCCATATCCCAGCCTCCTGTTCCTCTTCTCAGCACCAGATTCAGGACAGTTAGTGGAAATTTTTGGTGTATGTTGTGGGTTGACCCATGTTGGGTGGCAGGTGCCCTCCACAGCTGCTCTGTCACTGCCCTCCTCAGCTGTGCAGGGGAAAGAAAATAYGACAAGGCTCTTGGKTCRAGATAAGGGCAGGGGGAGATCACCCTGCATTGACCATCACAAGCAAAACAGACTCCACTTGGGGAAAYTGGATTAATGTATTGCCAATCAGGCCAGAATAGGGTAATGGGAAATAGAAAAAATATTAAAACACCTTCCACCCACCTCTCCCATCTTCCCATGCTGAGTTTCACTCCTGATTTTTTCTCCCTCCTCATCCCTGGCAGTGGAGGGGAATGAAGAAAGAGAAAATTAATTGTAAATAAAATTTAACATAAAGAATATGACTACCACTGAAACTGAATTGTCTGCTCAACGTGTGTTCCTCTCACTCTGACATCAGCATCTTCTGCCACACTGTGCTGGCACTGATGTCTCTGAATGTCCTTTTAGACTCCCTCATAAGCTTCCTGTGCTTTCAGGGCACAGAAACAGGATAACCAGCTCTACAGAGCTCTGGTTTATAGTCAAATGGCCTTTATAATCCAGGTACAAAAACATTCACAACAGCCTTTTTCCTTGACAGTCTTTATCTGCCTGATGTGCATGTAAAATGATGATTCTAATGAGTGAAACAGATATATGCTATTTAAAATARAAAGTATTGTTTGACAACAAATAAGCAGAAGGAGTTTAGTCTAAATGGGAGAACAATAACACAAACTGTGAATGAAACAGGGATGATTTTAATTATTCTKATAGTACCATCTGCACTGGCTCTGGCTAGAGAGGAACAAGGAYACAAATGGAAATCTCAAGAGTATGTGTGTACCTGAATGTAAATTTCAGTAGTATGTATGTCAATACATGCACTATCCTATATAATCTTGAAAAGGAARTGGAAGTGCAATTTGAGGTCCAGTCCTGGGATCTTTCTCTTGTGACCTTTTCCCTTCAGTTGGACACTGGATGACTGTTTTGTCAAAGTGATGATTTAAGTGTTGCACTGGTGGGGTTGCACTGCAAGTCCTGTGCCCAGTTCTGGGCCCCTCCAGAAAGATGTTGAGGTGTGTGACAGGTCTAGAGATTGAGTCCTATGAGCAGTGGCTGAGGGATTTGGGGGTGTTYAGCCTGGAGAAAAGAGGCTCAGGGGAGAAAACAACTTGATCTGCCTACAGCTCCTGGAAGGAGGTTATAGCCAGGTGGGGATTGGTCTTTTGTCCCAGGCAACAAGCATCAGGGCATGAGGGCATGTACTCAAGCTGCAGCAGGGGAGGTTCAGGTTTGATATCAGGAAAAATCTCTCCACTGAAAGGGTGGTTAAGCTTTGCAATCGGCTGCCCAGCGAGGTGGTGGAGTTACCAGCCCTGGGAGGTTCTGTGTCCTGTGCTGTTCAAGAAATGACTGAATGTGACACTTAGGGCTAGAGTCTAGTTSCCCTGGTGATGATTTTGGAGGYCTTTTCCAACCTAAATGAYTCTGTGATTCTGTTATTTCTGATAAAGACATTGTAGAAAAAAGTGGAGTGAAAACAGTTCTCGGTGATTTTGGACTTTCGAGCTATAAAATTACACACCTATTCTGTAACAAATGTTCTTAAGGTGTGATTTTTTCAGTCCTTGGCACTCTCTTAGAYTGTTCAAAACTTCTGGACACAAGTGGATGAAAAAATAGAAATGATWGTGAGATATTGCTTTCCAGATGAAGTAAGTCCAGTTTGAGATGGTTCAAGATTCAAGATATTTAAAGTTATAAGTTTTGAGTTATTAGCTTCATATCCCAGTATGATCTATATCTCTTCAATGATTTGATAGGTCTCCATAGGAACAAAACAYCTAGGTAAATGTTTAAGTGCTGTGGTTGCTTTTTTATTGAGCATAATAATGGAGAAACACCTGGAATGRCTACACCAAGCAGCTCAGTTTAATTGTGGGATTTACTCAAATATGCAGCATTCAGGAGTCTGAGGGTCTTGGTCTGGAGAGGAATGACAGTATTAWATCTTGCTCATAGAGATGAGCAATGAGCAAAGGTAAATGAGTGAAGGGAACTACGAGCTACCATTTGTAATTAGAGCCGTAGGTTTTTTAATTACTTGTTGATTTCTTTCAAGTTATTTTGCTTTTAGATGGCAGTRTTCATTATGGTTGTATTCCCAGGATGCCCAAGTAAAGACTCATACTGCGAAAGCTCTGCACCTACATGCAACAAAATATTTACATTATGTGTCAGAAATGATGGGCTTAGAGGAAACAAACAGTGAAGGCATTGTGRCAAAATGATCTTTGCACAGATTCTGCTCAGCATCTGCTTGGTTTTGCCAACATGAACCTTACCAGGYTGAAGATGTCTTTTTGGTTTTGTTCACCAAATTGGATTTGTTTCTTTCACCACCTTTATACAAGGATTCTTACTTGAAACTGAAGTTTGGTCTTATGTGCCAATTAGCAGGGAAAAATATACTGACTGGGAAGGATATGCTGCCTCTGGTTAAATGTCACTGCTCTGTTTATGCCCTGGGCCTGGGCAATCTGGCTCTCTATTTCTTTCAGAGGAAATGAAGGAATATCAGTGACAGCTTTAAGAGCATCTTTATTTAGAGAACAACAGGAAGTTATTTTGGAACTTCTCTCAGTGGTTTTCATGATGACTTGTGAAAAACAGGGTATTTCTTCAGATTTCACTATCTATCAAACAGTATTTTAGGTGTAAAAACAGAGGAAGAGACTTGGTTTTGACTCATAAGGTTAGTTTGCTGAAGTCTTAGTATTCATAAGGTTAATTTGCTGAAGGTTAGTTTGCTGAAGCCATCAGTCTTCTGAAGCCAGAGGATTGTTTTTCTTAACATTCCATAATCTCATTTATGTATAAAATTGTCAGCATTGAAAAAAGATAGGGTAAAGCAAATAACTTTTACATTTAGCATTTTACTAGCTAGAGCAGCATTTTAACACATTTATAGCTAATTCCAWGAAATACCACTAAAATACTTTTCAGTTGACTACATGAGACCTCTAAAAATAGTTGGTATTTTGGTAGCTTTTCTGTATTCTGCTTTAAATGTGGTGAATGATTATTGACTTTAAAAGCTGTATTTTCCATCCAGTAAGCTGAAAAGTCGGAGAAATGAGGGAAGAGAGCACAGGTCATGTTTATGGCASTGTCTTGGTTTTAGCTTTATCAAAGAGCAGTGCCTTACACACACAGCAAAGTGTGAGCAGCTGCAGCTCCATCTCTTRAATTTCAGGCCTGAAATGCAGGGAGCACCTTTGGAAGCATTTCCCTGCTCACTCAGGTTCTCACTGATCTCAATGTAACAACTGTTGGATAAGCCTCAAGGTCTTCAGGACTATCAACAGTGGAATAAAACAGGGAGCAGAATCATCCCTCTCTGTTAAATTCCCTGCTGTTGCTGTGACTGAAGGCACTGGCAGTGTTCTGCATATTTCATTTGTTTTTCACAGCATTTTGTGACATTTGAAATTTTCAGGAAGGATTTAATGCTGTTGAGAATTTCTGCTGACAGCACTGAGTAAATGTTCTTTCTGATCTGATCTATTGTCCCATGGATGTMATGTGTCCCAAGAGAAAACCAATARGTACCAACAACTAAATTTAGTTGGGAAGATCTTCTTTCATTACCATGTTACTTATTGCAGCTGCTAGTTTCAGCTTCTGGTTTTGATCACTGTTCAAAAGTTAAGGATATCATCTGCAAGTGAACAGAAATCAGCAAGCTGGATTCTGTAATCCTAAAACAGCTCTATGCTCTGTCAGATCAAATTTYAAACCTTCAAAGACTTAACCAGAGGAATATTGTAACTGTGGGGAAAAGAGTGGAATAATTCCTGGCATCCCTAGGATAAGCCTGAACAACACAACCTCTGGTGTTTACAGAGCTGCCACTGAGGATTACTGAGAGGAGTCTCAGAGCYGTGCAGAGGAAGTGGTGGTTGACAGCCAGCATCTCAAAGTCCTGCTTTACTGATGGGTTTGGCTTAACCCTAGGCCTGAGAGCMCTCCCCTAGTTAAGATCTAGTATTTAGCACTGCTGTGGAAAGGAGCTTTTTGGGGGTGTTTGATGTCAAGGGTGTTTGCTTTTCAGTGCTTGGAGCTTTTCCAGCTCGGAAGAGCTGCGGATCAGTTTGAGTCRCTGGATGTGTTTGAAACTTTGGGACATCGACCTTACAGGATGGAATTGCCATTCCCTGTTCTTTGTGGTTCCTGGTTTGCACGTGAACCATAACAGGTGAACTGTGGGGCAGATGAAGGAGGGATTTGTGATTGCTTGTTCTCTTTCAGTATGCCAAGATTTTTCCTTATTGGCCTGGAGAATTTCAGCAGTTGTTATGACTGCTGTGGCCCCAGTGATGTACAGTCACAGCTTCTGGCATTACCAAAAATYAGACAGCCTGAAGTAGGGTAATGTCTGTGCATCAAAACTGTAACAGTAATATTAACTTTTTTTTTGGTAGTCACTTTGAAACATTCTCTGAGGAGGATTTTACTTGTAGAGACTAGTGAAGAGGATGTGTAGCTTCAAGACTGACTAAACTAATGAAAATTTGAATTGTCTTCTCTCTTTCCAGTGGCTCTCTAGGATATCTTACCAATGCAATTTTTATTAAGACTACTAAAATTACATTACCAATGTATTTTTATAAATGGGATTCTACTTATGYACTCAGCTACCTATTTGTAGGGTTTATGAGTGAGAGGAGGATGGTTTTGCAGAGGTGTCCAGAAACTTTGCTGCTTGGGCAGCCTGTTCCTCTCATTTAGAGCAGCCACTAGGAAATATACACTCAGATAATGGATGCTTCTTCTAAAGATTCACCAGAAGGAAGAACAGGTCCCTTGGCTCACCKTTCTATTGAACAAATGGAAGAAATTTGCTCTTCTTAGAGCTATTCCAGACATTTGTGATGGAAAATTAAATGAATAAATGTAGCCTTAACTTTCCTGTTAGTTTCTTGCAGTCAAGCTGAGATTTTTCCTCTATTTTAGATTTTTCAAATATTCAAGTAGCTATTTTGATATGAATTTTGTTCTGTAGATTGCTTACCACAACTTGTTACTTTTATGAGCTTTTAGGATTTTTAATTAATTCTCATTTGGCTAAGAGGATTTTAAAGCCCAATACATGTCATTGTTTCACTCCTGGAATACTCAGCTAAACCTCTTTTAATTTTTGGTGCTGCAAGTGCATTAGAATCTGTGTTGTGTAAATTCCATAGATATGCATGTGTCTAACAGCAACAATCTCTTTTACAGATGTTTGGAATAAAATGAGAGKATCTTCAGACCCCAGGGCTATGAATTCATGGCTCATGTCCTAAAGTGTTTGTGAGCAGTTTATGGCTCGGCCTGGGAGGGTACTGTGAGATAATCTATCAACCAATAACCAGATGATGTTGCAGATGTGTTAGGTCTCTACTTTGATTTAGCAATGATTTGTCTGCCTGGAACTAACTCCATATGGTGCTTCTGATTAACCTGTTGGAATGAACAGGGCTTGTCCAACCTTCTGTCTGTAGCCTATCAGCAAAAGATGGGTGCAAGCTCTTGTTCATAAAAGGGTGGRCATGGTGTCAGCTGTTCTGTGGCCAGGCTGAGTTTGACAAAACACTGGTGTGACATCTTTCCCACCTAGATCTGGTGATTCCTGTGAGTCTGAAGCTGCAGGCCTGAATGGCCCTAGGCATGAACAGGTTGACTGACAMAAGATTTCTCTTCTGAAATTTTTCAGCTGGACCAGTCTTGGATTTATTGGACAGAGGATCAGCCCATGCCTTAAGTGTAGTTTTTTTCTTTAGGGCCACTAATGTGGCTTCTTAGCTAATGTCTTTCCAAGTTTTGCCCCACAATATTTTGATTAGGCAGCTTCTAACWTGGTTGGTTTCCCAAGATGCAAACAGAAAGGATACCCTGTGTCAGCTTGTGCCCCAGTATAAAATACTATAAAGTCCTTTATTATTAAGCCAAGATAGCTTTTCCTGCCCCCCCCACTTCCAATTCTTGACTTATATATACCCAATACAAAAGCTTATCCCTCTGAGGGAATAAATTTATTTAGGAGAAACTTCTTTAAAAACCTTAATATTGAACATACAAGTCCTCATTTTCATCCTGTCATATTTCTGCACTACAGAATGTGAAGTCCCTTGTCCTGTTGCCTTGTTTCAGGTGTGTGCATTTCCATTCCTGCAATCCTGTTGAGCTGTCCTACATTCCCACCCCATACACACCATCTCTCTAGAAACTCTAGCCCAATTTGTAGCACCAAGTCCTGGCTTTTAGTTTTGGTTTGTTGTGTTTTTGTTTTTTTTTCAAAATGTAGGACCTTTAAAAAATTCTAGCTCTGCCTAGGTTTGTCAAGTATCACTTTATCCTTGAGTATGATCTCTATGCTGAGCTGCAAGATGCATCTGTCTTTTCTAACTGAGCCTTTTCCTTATCCTCGACTTTGAGATATTATTTTCTCTGACTTCATGTTTTCATGGATATTTTGGTATTTTATTTGACATAGCAGTGTAGTTAAGTTAATGAGATCTGCTATCCAGAATGAAAAACCTTGAAAAAGCAATGCCCTTGGTAAGTCAGAAGGAAGTGGCACACTGCATCTACCACCACTCTGCTGCTGTGCTATTTTCAGTGTTAACATCAGAACTCAAAGTCTGATGCATTTAGCAAATAGCTAATTTGCCCTTAAAGTGTGTCATTTGAAAAACAGCACTCACAGCCTCTTGTAAGCAAGCAATTGCAAAGACACAGTACAAATAAATTCCCTGCAGATCCTTTTTCATCCCAGTCATTAACCAAAGAGAAACCAGGTCAAACATCTTCAACACTAAGAAAGTCAGCCCAGGGACAACAGACAGGAGCTGGGCTCTGCACTGGTGGGTGCTTACCCTGCCACTCTGTTTCAAGCAGTGGTGTGACAATAACAGAGGCCAAATCAGAAGCTGTGCTAGGTACTTTCTGTGTTTAATTACTCGTAGTACTTGACTGACATCATGTTGAAAAGCTTTGTTTTGTTTAATTTTCCTAAAACTGTAATAGAAATACATCACTTTCTCAAATTAACTGCTTGCATATTGGAGGATACTGCATTGTTGCCTCCTTCATTATTATGAATTTTRTATTTTTAAAGGCTTTTTAAAACATTGTCTTTAGTTTCAGCAAATATAATTCTTTGATTTTTCCTTCCTCATTTTTTTCACATTACTTTTAGAACRCCTTCTTTGGTTTCTCCTTGAATTGCCAAATTTTATTTGAATTACTGTACCATAGTTATGGTCTTGTCAATACTTTGCAGAATGGAACAGCTGCTTTTCATGGCCTTCATGAAATACTTCTCTACCTTCATTAGAGAATTACTTTTGCTCTCTACTCATGCTCTCAACTCATTTTATTTGTGGTTTATAGCCTCAGCTATGTTTCTGCTGTGTAAACAGTCTCATTTTTATATTTACTACTTTAATTCTTCTTTCTCAGGTGTGCCATTTTTTGGGTTAAATTTCATGGTATTTCTTTGATAAGGGGCTGTAACCATGTCCTTGAGAATCTTTAAGGCGTTTTCAGCATCCACAAATTGCTTTTTGCTTTCAACTGTTTCACTACAGAAAATTCAGAATATAATTCAAAACCTATGACAGATCTCCTGTTTCATCTCCCACCATTCCAGGCTAAAAGTAACTATTAATAACTGTTCTATGAACATGTTGTTTTCATATTATTGACACTTGGTTGTGCAGGCAGTTGATATTAACTTCGCCTAAACCATACATCCCTAATTTTCCTATGCAAATATCAAATTCCAGAAGTTTTACTAAAGACAAGATGCATAAGTTCAACTTCTTCCCCCTATCCTGACAGCCCTGTGTATTGGGTTTGTGTGACAAGTTGTTGGTGGCTGGGAGGGGCTACAGGGGTGGCTTCTGTGAGAAGCAGCCCCATTTCCAGCAGAGCCAATGTCACCCAGCTCCAAGATTCACCCACCCCTGCCAAGGCTGAGCCCATCAGCAGTGGTGGCAACACCTCTGGGATAACAGACTTAAGGGAAAAGAAGTTCTTGTGCAGAAGAAATTGTGGCCAGGAAGAGAGGAGGGAGAATGTATGAGCAGAGCAAGCCCACAGACAGCAGGGTCAGTGCAGAAGGAGGGGCAGGAGGTGCTCCAGGTGCTGGAGCAGAGATCCCCCTGCAGCCCTGGAGCAGCCCATGGTGAGGCAGCTGTGCTCCTGCAGCCCAGGGAGGTCCATGGGGAAGCAGAGATCCACCTGCAGCTCATGCAGGACCCACAGGTAGGTGTCTGAAAGAGGCTGTGACCTCATGGGAAATCTGCACTGGAGAAGACTCCTGGCTGGAGCAGCTTTAGTGGGCTCCTGGTCAAGCCAAAGTCAACTCACCTCACCCTGTCAGAGAATTAAATTTCATCATTGTGGCATCATGTGCTTTAGAAAAATCCATTTTTATATTTATTCTCAGGCTAGAAAAGAATTGTTTCAGATTTTTTCCACTTTTGGATATCAGGGTTTGATCTTCAATTCCCTAATGACTGATGTAATTTTATTTCTTCTTGTGTAGAGGTAAGTATTTTCTGGAATGTCTCTTACCTTCCTTGAGCTCTTGCAGGAAACCACTGATGATTTGGAGGTTGTTTGGCATGTTTCTGAYATTTATTCAGGTACTTGATACTTATCTGTAGATCTGTTAATTGGATTATTTTTAGCAGTTTCAATTCTGCAGTCTGGGCAGTACAAACACTGACCTTACTGCTCTATTTCTCCTTAAAACCTCTGTCTCCATTGATTCCTTGGCAGGAAGCTGTGTCAGGGGAGGTTTGGGAAAAGGTTCTTCACCCAGAGGATGGCTGGGCACTGGAACAGCTCCCCAGGAGCTCTTGGACAGTGCTCTCAGGCACAGGGTGTGGTTCGTGCAGAGCCAGGAGCTGGACTCCAATGATCCTTGTTGGTGCCTCCAAACTCAGGATGTTCTGTGATACTGTGATTCTTTCCTGATAAGCACAGTCATAAAAACCTTGTTTAGGTTTTCTGCTGAGGCTGTATCGGTTCTGAACACTTCTTTTACACCTTGATTGTCTAGKAGCCCTAGAGACACTCTTGTCAGACTTTCTGCCTCTATGAAGGARCAGTTTCTATTTGTTTTTATGCCTTTAGCTACGTTTTCCTCAATTTTTTTTTGCTTACCTTACTTTTTCTTCAATTTCTTTTCTCCTTCCTTATTTGGACAAGTCTCAAAAGACCATCCTTTTTCTAGCAGCTTCTCTAACTTCATGCTTCATCCCTCTGGACAATGTAGTCTTAGTTTTTGTTTCAGGAATGGCTGCTTATATTTTCAGMTGTTAGGATGATACATTTAAACCATTTCCGTCATAGCTCCAGATTTTGCATCTTTTGGATTTTGCATGTTATCTGAAAATAACTTTTTTTTTTCTAATTTTATTTTATGTGATCTCTCTTTTGAAATAACTCATTTCATTAAGTCTTCTGGGGAGAGGACATTGCATTTTTTTAACCTGCTGAGTAAGTGAATGCATGTATGAAAACCRAGTATGCTGCCTAAAACAGCTGTGGTTTGGTTTTGGTAGGTTTTTGTTTGGGTTTTATTGGTTTTATTTTGTTTAGATTCTGGGGTTTTACCATTGGGTTTTTGTTTGTTTGTTTGTTTGCTGGTGGTTTCTGTTTGTTGTTGGTTTTGTTTGTTTGTTTGTTTGTGGTTTTTGGGGGGTGGTTGTGTGTGTTTTGTGGTTTTTTGTATTTTGTTTGGTTTTTTGTTTGTTTGTTTCCTGCTCTCTTTATTCAAGTGTGGCCAAAGTATTTTCCTGTTTGAGTTTTGACATCTTCTGTTCTATTCTTTATTTGAAGGTACACAGGTCTTATGACTTGATTTGTCATTTTTGCACTATGATTTCACCTTCTGTCTGCTTTTCCACTGGGTGGCAAATACAGGGGGTGCTATCAGGGAGTCCTTTAGTGTTCTATGTAGTAACTTGCACATTGCCTCCTGTGTCTTGCTGTCCTCTGGATTATGGCAGGTCACTGCACCTGTTCTCCCTGGATTTGCTGCTAAGGAGCTGTTTAAAA
Source organism: Alauda arvensis (assembly GCA_902810485.1). NCBI lineage: Eukaryota > Metazoa > Chordata > Aves > Passeriformes > Alaudidae > Alauda > Alauda arvensis. Next base: position 1,793,244 of record CADDXX010000077.1, on the reverse strand, counting down.
CAGCACATTGTTTCCTCCTAGTCAGAAAAGTCACCAGAAGGCTTTCTAGCATCAAAATTCTTGTCACCAATGGTCTTGGTGACTGAATCCTTCCCCTGTACAAGCTTTCCTTGCTCTGAGGGGTAAGTGTATTCCAGGGCAGGATGTGGCCATTGTGTGGCAGAGCCATCACCCCAAGTGGGGCTGGGGACATCATGGTCTTCTGAGCCTTCTCTTTTGCATCATGAGTATTGTGAGSCTGCAATGAAATCACTCCATGGCATCTCTAGACAGCATTCCTCTTTTTGCTCATAAACTCTACAAATAGGAATTGCATAGACAAATGTAATCTTGATAAAAATGGTATGGATAGCATGTCCTATAGAGTCACTTGAGAGAGAAACCAATTAAAATCTTGGCTGGCTCAGTAAATCTTAGAGCTGCACATCCCCCTCACTGCAGAGGGACTTGAGCATGCCAGTAGTCCTCAGACAGGCAAGGTGAACATGAGGAGCATCAGTTCCACTGACATGAATGTGAATTAAGTGCTCAGCCTGTTCAGGAGCAGAGCAAATCCCACCAGCTACAGTATTGAGTCTCTAAATACCTTTGAAAATCAGATCCATCAGATTTGCAACGTGCTGTACATAGATGAATGAGCTGTTATTTTGGGAAAGGCTGGTCCATGAGTTATACAAGTGGGAGACTTGATGTACAAATGGTTTTTGGCATAAGAGAACCAGAACTRTGTTAGGCAATCCAAGAGGTCCTGATTCCCATATCAATTTCTGAACTGTTCTTCAGTTGTTTTTTCTAAACACATGACCTGTAATAGATTTTATTTCTCTTTCAGTGCCCTCTGGTGTTTGTGTTTTCTTTTGTTTACTTCTGATTTCTTCTTCCTTTTTCTGGCATACTTATGAACTGAGATATCTTTCAGCTCAGCCCCTTTGTCCCCTGTTCTCTCTGACAGGTCCCATTTAACAATACTAGTCTGTCCTTCTCTCAAAAGTGTTTGCAATGTCCTTGGTTTGTGTTATTTATTTATCTCTGTCTTCTTTTCATTTCTTCCTTTTTTTTTTTTTTTATAAACTCTAAAAATCTGGGGTTTATTATTCCTTGGACCACGCACCTGCAGTGGTTTCCATGGAAACATGATTCTGCAGCCCCCAGCTGTTCCATTCCTCATTCTTATTAGCAGTTTGCTGGATGCTGGTAAAAATGCTGTGGGTTTGGAGAGGCAACCTTGCAGCTGAGAGCACGAGCATTTAATTACTTTGAAACTGCTTGTCTGGTTGTGAGTCCAGTCACTTTACCTGGGCTGAGAACACAAGTCAGCTGTGACTGCTTCACAATCTCATCTCATTAGTTCTGCTTCCTTGTAATCTTTGCATATCTGCCTTATGCTTAAGTTGATAGCTCATACTCAATCCAATTATTTCTTATGATCTAAGCACATTCAGATTGCTCTCATTTTTCCTACATCTTTCAGGAAACCTGAAAAATAACTGCATTCCTTTAGATGAAATGTTTAAAAAGCTTACTATAGACAAGCAGAAGCTGGGCTGTCAAACCTCCTAAGTACTGTCACAAAAATACCTCCATCATGTCCCTGAAAGTAAAGTCCTTATTACTTTGTGATGGGGCCTTGAGCAGAGATTATATTGAAAGAATATAATGATCTTTCCATCTGCAAATCTGTCTTAGTTTTATGCCCCTCATCACAGTGGAATTTGAATGTCTAATGAAGAGAAATGATGGGTGAGGATTCAAGGAGAAAATCAATCTTATTTTGCTTAGGTCTTACCTAGCTTCTAATAAAAGTGTGGTGAATTAACACCTGTTGTATTGTTGCCTGTAAAAGTGGTGCTATCTTAAGGGGACTGGCTTCATATTTGTTTTATTATTCCCACAAAACAAAAAGCAAAATAAATACTATGAAAAATATAAATAACCTATTCTAGTTTTTTTGTAACTGAAACTAATAAAATTATATATTAAAAATGGGTTAAATAAAGACAAAAATACAAAATYTGAAGTACCAGTAACATGAAAGATATAGTTTAGCTAAAAGAGGAATACTTTTGGCAGTCAAACAGAAAGGAAAAAACCCCTCACACATTAAACCCCTGGTGTCAGACTTTGAAGAATCAAGTTRTAAGTGATAGCAACAGAGAGGAACTGTCTGTGAAAATGGGTATTTTAAGGTGGCCAAGTAGAAGTTTTTTTGAAGTCCAGGCAGATGCTGGATAAAGCCAACTAGCTGGGCCACATTTGTATCAGGTTCATAAAACAGAAATTTATTGAAATAAAAACATTGAATGGTGTTATTTTGATAACTCTTTCAAACAAGTTTTCAACATAGTTTAAAGATGAATTAATCTTTCTTTCTAAACTACTTCACTGGAAGAATTATTATGTCTGCTTTCATATTAACATTAAATTGTAAGAATTATTCAAGTGTGATACCATCAATGATATAAACAACTTTACTGCATTTTTTTAGGGTTTCTTTTTCCTTTAGAATTTCTCTTATGCTTAGCTCCACAWAATTATTTGAAATAGACCAGAAATTCAGTGTCCTGATTTTAGATATATTTATGAATCTGTAGATTTTTAAATTTTGTCTTCTAAATTGTTAAATAGACCAATTTATTTTGTATTTTACATGAAGAAATTATATTCTATGTACTCTAAAAACAAAAACCAGAAGGAAACTGAAGGATCAATTACTTGCATTCCTAATGTGAAGGGAAGAATTAGTAAATTTTTTTGKATTTTCCAGATTGATTTTCTCTACATGTTGGAATAATGATACGATTTTGAATAAAAGATTGTTCCCATCCTCTTTTTTATTTTTCATTAAGCAAATAGGAAAAAAGGCACTGCTGTCTTCTAACTCCAGCCTGGGATRTGCAGGTGAAGTTGGATTCTCCTCTCATGTGGGCTGGTGACCTGCAAAAAGATTCAGCACCTCAAGCACAGAATAACTGAGGGGTCTGATGAGTTTGGGGGTGTATTTCCCACCCCACAGACTGTACTACAGTCCTGCCTCCTCGAGTGAATTCTGGTGTATGTCTGTGTTCTGAACAAGTGTTAATGAAGATATCCTAGGAACCCTTCAGTGGAGGGGAGGTAAAAACTGCCTGAAAACCATCTACAGAATATGGGCAACAGAGGAGTTATACAGTTCCTGGCTATGGAGCAGATATTTAGTGATTGGAAGTCTTTATTCTATGTTTTGTACATGTACATGTATACACAATATGGAATTGGTGAGCAATAAGCACAAGTCACAGTTTCTGTGGAGTGCTCAGAGACTTGCACTGCCCTGCASAAGCCTGCAGTGACCCTGGGGGGAGGTTCCTCTGCACAGCTGAGTGTCTCAGCAGGTTTAGTGTTTGTCCTGAACATTTGGGCCAGCTTCTGAATAGTTTGGCTTGGAAGCAGCTTTAGAAGGTCACCTAGTCCAAGCCTTCTGCAGTAAGCAAGGACATCTTCAGCTTAGCCAGGTCACTCAGAGCCCTGTCCAACCTGACCCTGAACACTTCCAGGGATGGGGCATCCACCAACTCTCTGGACAACCTGAGCCAGTGTCTCACCCCCTCACTGTAAAAAACATATTCCTTTTATCTGATCTACACCTACCCTCATTCAGTTTAAAACCATTACCCCTTGTCCTGTCACTATGGACTCCATTAAAATAAAATCTGTCTCTCTTATCAGCCCCCTCTAACTACTGAAGGGCTGCTGCAGCCAGGGCTGAGGACATGAGCACAGCAAGGGGGAGCTCAGCAGCCAACAATGGGTGTCCAGGACCCCAGGAAGAGTGATCACAGGCTAGAGCAGGAAAAGACTGAATTTTAAGACTGGATCTTGTGTTTCCCAGATGTGCACTGCTATTCTGTGAACTTCAGTTTGAGTGAAAAGTCAGAGCTGTGTGCTGTTCTGAATAAATGGAGCTATCTGCTTTTTGAGTCATTGAAATTAATTTTGTTTTCAGAAAGGTGCAGTGTATTATTTCAGCTAAAAAGTATCTGCTTCCATTTACTAAAACTTCTTCTGCTTCAACATCTTATTTTTTTAAAGATTGTCCAGCACAGTGAACACAGGATCTGAACAAGTAATTAATTAACTATTCTAAAATTAATTCTAATTCTTGCTTTGTAAAGGAGAAGTTCTGCAGGTTTTAATGTATTGCTCTATTTCTGCCCCAGTACACTCAGAACAGTATAGTTGGAATGTATTGAAAACCATTTAGTTAATGATTCAGAACATTTTTCAGGCCAAAATTAACTTGCTAATTGTGGAAAGAGGTGATTTATGTATATATTCCTATGTGGAGTACAATGGTTTATCTACCTGTGCCAGTCCACACACTGTGATAAATACAGGATTCAAAAGTACTTGCAAGAAAAATAAATGGTAAAAAATAAAGGGTACCTGTATTGAAAATCCCTTTTTGAAGCCACAAAATACATAAGTATTATGTAATATTAGATTATATTATGGAGGTAGGGAGGAATAAGAATGCCATTTAATTTTTTTTTCTTTTTCTTTTTCTTTTTTTTCCTTGTCTGCCAGGCTGGAAAGAGTTACAGCAGAGAAAATGAGTGTGGATTAACCATCCACAAACACTACCTTGACCCAGGTGCCCCCTGCAATTTCAGCATGCTGTTTGTGACTGAACTACCTCTTCCAGGCAGCAAACAGAATTTTTGTGGCAAAGAAGTCACAGTTCAGCACTTGGCTTCTTACTGCTGAATTTTTCTTGATGAGTGAAAAAGGATCCTATCTATAGCACTAGCAGAATTCAGAACATTTGATGGGAATGAGAGAAGTAATAGTTTTAAGCTGACAAGGTAGGCTTTGAAATAGTCACACTGCTGCTTTATGTGACTGTACTTTTACTGATTTTTTTTTCTTAAATGTGTATAGCATAAAAATATTTCAAGAAAGGTTTGGATTCTGACATGAGATGAGAACAGCTGTTTGAGATGAGAGCGGGTAAGAAAGGCCACTGGCATCTTCTGTGCTGTTTGTGATTGTCTTATGCAACTGTGTCTTGTGCCTGCACTCTGAATTTGCCTGGGCTACAAACATTTTCTGGTTTTTGKTTTTTTTTTTTTATTATGGTGCTGTAAGTGGTCCCTGCTGTGTGTGCAGAGGATCACACTCACTTGCCAAGGGGAGAATGATGCTCTGTATCTGATGTGCACTCTGAGTAAGGAGACATTGTGTGGCCAGCGTGCTGATGGGTCTTGTCACAGGCAGACCAAGAGAGAACCAGCAAATCACACTGGAACTAACAAAGAAATCCCCAAGGACTCGCTGAGCACCTGGAATAGTTGCCATATGCATGATGTGCGAGGAGCAAAAGCAGTTACAAGTTAACTGGTTTAATTGGTTTGATGAAATACAGAGGAGATGCTGGGTAGCATGCTGAGAGGCTGCCAGCAATGCCTGCACAGCTGGGGCTGGGGAGGAGGTGACTTCAGCTGGCCACAGCTCTCTGTCACCTTGAAATGACACTCCATCCTTTGTCTCCCTTCTGCCTGAACCTCAGCACAATGGGTAGTTTGGCTTTGTGCTGCTTTGGCTCTCAAGCACTTTCAAAAACTTCCAGTGGGGCTGCCAATACTAACGAAGAGGATTGCTGTGTAGTGAACATCCATGCTCATGGATGCTGTCCTGGCAGAAACAAGAGATTTCCTTGACTTAGCACTCTTTTAAACCTCTTCCTAGTCTTGGTTGAAACAAAAGTTTATTTGTATTCACAAATCTTTTCAGACTTAATGGAGCAAGTTGCCTGTCCCAGTAGATAAGAGTGCTGCATTGGGCAGGTGACACTTGATCCCAGACTTGGAAGAGGATTAGATTTATAAAAGTATGTGCTTTCTTGACAGGAATGTGTTTAAAATCAGAGCTTTTAATATCTGAGACTAGAGGCCTGCCTGTCCCCAAGCCCAGGGCTCTGCCCCATGAAGGGAATGACCTGGCTCAGCTCTCTGAATGCAGAGCTAGCAGCTCTGTCTCTCATCAGATGGCTGTGGCTGTGATTTACACGAATTTGGACAGGTTGCTAGGGAAGTCAAGAATGGTCATGAGGAACGTGTCTGGTTTAACAAACCAGTTAGAAGTGCTGACGCTTCTGGAAAGAAAGTTCTTTTACATTGTCCATTGAACACCTGGGGAGATCCAGGGTAACAGCTACCCTTGAGAAAGAAGATGAAATAAAAGATGATTTTATTACCTGAGAAACAGCTTTACTTTAGTCTTACCTTTCCATAGTGGCATATAAACCTTCTGTGTGTCTTGGCACCAAAAACGTATTAACAATGAATAGTTTTTGTTGTGGTGTTTTWTTTGAGAGACCATCTGTGCAATGAAAAGCAGATCTGCTGGAATGCTTACCTTGTGGAAAACAGAGCTGGAAATGGAGTTGAACTTTACAAACAGTTGGGGTTAATCTACATATAGCAATTACTTTTGCTGTCAACAGTTTAGAATTACCTGTTCAGAAAGGTTTAAGAGAATTGGACTTATTTTAAAATGAAGTGTAAGCTACATGTAAATGAGCCTTTGCTGCCTCAAACTCCCTTTCAGTCCTACCACGTAAGGCAGGCTTGCAGGGACTTCTTATTAACTACCTCCATGTGGCTGTGGCCGGAGGTCCCAGCAGAGCCTGAAGGTCCATTCCACTGGTTTGTGCACACATAAATTGTCTGCTGGTGCCTGTACCACGGTGACAGAGAAGGGATGTCAGTCCTGAGGATTCTTTTGCAGGAGGAAAAGGTTTCARTTGGAGATGTGCACTAATCATGTACCATTCAATTCTTATTAGTATTTACAAGTGACAGCAGCAAGTGTGCTTGGCTCATAAACAAAGTCAGAAGGAGCAGAGTGGGACAATCAATACAATYAGGGTGGGAAAGGGCCCATTAAAATGATAAGACATAGTGATTTTATTTGTGACTCAAGACTTAAAATGGATTTAATAGCYACTAAGCACACTGCTTTTTAGTAAAAGGTCAACATAACTTTACAATGAATGAGATAGCAAATTTTACACTGTTTATGTTTTGAATGCCCAATACATGCATAATAATAAAATCCCCCAGACATCTGACACCATTCTAAATTACTGTTGAATCTGCCTCAAAACTATCCCTRATATTTTTGTAAAGAGGACCAGGCACAGACATAACTAAGTAATGATTCTCTTGAAAGAGCAAGAAGTGAAAGTCTATTCCCTATAAAGTGAACCCAGTGGTAAAGTACGCAGCAAGAACCTGATTTACTCTTGTATTCAACGTTTGTCTTAAGTGCAGTGCAAATGAAATGAGGCTAGGGACCTTTGTAAGCTCAAGTTGCCATCTGTAGTAAGAAAAGGAATCTTATGCTGGAACTAATTACATGACTTTRGGGATCTTACAAAAGGAATATCCAGAGGATCCTCCTGGTGATCCATTCTTTCTCACAAATCAAAGTAGGTGAAGAAAAGAAAATCCTGGAGCTCAGYCAGCAGTTATGTGAATGATTTAAAACTAAAGGTCTTGGTTCTGAAAAATGGCAGTACCCTGGTCTGGTGCTTCAGCCAAAAAAGGTTGTAAAATTGAAATTGTTCATCTTCCCTTGAGGGCACTAATTCTGTCAGCCAGCAACTATCTGGGACAGCCACAAGTGTCTTAGAACAGCAGCCTGAAAGAAGACAAAGTGAGTGTTAGACAAACTCAGTCTTCCATGAATAAGTTGAACAAAGAATCATTTGGCTGGAAGTTCTTGTTTCCAGGGCTAAGGTGCTTCATGCAATGAAGTCAAGCAAGGCAGCAGTGTTTTCTTCTACCTAGTTAGAATATRTATTGGCTGTGGTTAGAATATGGATGAAATATATTTAGAACTCTTTAATTTTTCAGGTTTTTAATAACATGGTTTTTCATATGAAATGTCCAATTACTTTCACTAGATGAAGTGTTCCTAGTTTTTCTGCCCTGATGGAAAAACTAAGCTTGATCCCTGGGTGCTGGATAAGGATAGTAGAGAGTAGGATAAGAAGGTAATTTTCATCTAATGTTGCTGAGTCAGTGGAGTCATTTAAGTCATCACAAATACATAAAAATTACTGAGAACTTAGAAGTGATTCATAGCTGTCTTACAGTGAGAAGCTTAGGCAGATGAAAGTTCTGCAAAAGAAGACTAATAGGTGTTTTGATATTTGGGGATAAGACTCTCCTAAGTGGAGCAAATGAAGGACTGAAAAGGTTTTATTTTTACAGGTGAGTGTAGAACTATCTATACCTCAAAGGCTTTGGCTTAGTCAGAGATTTTTTTAACAATAGATATAATTATCCACTTGAACAAAAWTTTTTTAAAGTGATTTCTTTAACCTTTTACTATTTTTATTGGTATTTTCTCTCAGATAATAATAACCTTTAGTAAAACTCATATAAAAAAAGTTTCTGCAGTAAATGCATGGAGTAACATCTTGTAGGTTAGCTGATCTCCAAATGCTTTCCTTTAGAACTTAACTAATTTATTCTCATCTTAGACTCAGTGCCCTTCTGCACACAGATGTMGATTAAGGCACGTAGACACCATTCTACCTTTCCAATCCTGTTCTGTAAAGTCAGTTAGAAGGTGTTCACTCCTCAGTAACTCTTCTATATTAATTTATATGGATAGTTTTCAAGGCTACTTTTTGAATTATTTTGTCCATTTCCTGTGATCTTATCAGCTAAAAAAAAAAGCCTTGTGCTTTCAGATTATATTACCTGTACTTGTGTGATTTATTTACATCATTGTTTCCATGTAGAGATTTCCCTGCTCACTAAAATTGGGATGTGTTACTGCAGTTTATAACTGAGAGAAGTCAAGAATATAAAGTTTACTTCGAGACATGAGCTAAGATAGTGAACAAGATTGTTACCACCATATACCACCATATGACTTCAAGTAATGCATTGATTAATATTTAGTAGAAATAACCCTTTACTTTGAAACTGCAACAAACTAAAGCCATTTTGGCTGGCCATGGAGCCCCCCATATAGGAGAGCTGTTTAGAAAAGGTTTTACTGTCTCTTGAAGCTGAATCCTACTTTGTTCTTCATAGCTGTGATTCTGCAGTCAACCAATAAGAGTGTCCTAGAAAAAAAAYCCTGCCTGTAACAGGAAAGTGGTTGTAAGCACCCTAAGCCAACCCTGAGAAAATTGAAAAGGGAGGAATGTTGAAAGTCCTGATGGCTCCTTCCATTTCCTATACTTGAGGCCCAGACACAGTGTAATGTGTGTCTTGTAAGTCACAAAAGCAATCATTGTTCCAGAGGTTAAGTAGACAAGAGAAAGGAGGGTGTAATTGCAAGCAGAGATGAAATGATTCACCTGCTCTGACACCTGACAGGGGAGGAATGCTGCCTTTCCCCTGCTCCCGAGGCAGGAGCAGAGGCAGGGGCTGGCAGCACCATCCTGGCATAGTCTGGGAGTGAGAAGGTATGAACACTTTGCTTTGCACATCTGGTTTGGAACACTGGTGTCTATTTCTGTTAAAAAAAGCTGTGTTGCAAACAGGAGAGAGCTGTAATAATTACAGACATGTTGGGTAAAACTTCTAAAACTCATCTAGTTTGTACATGCATGCCTGCCCAGCAAGGCAGGAGCCTTGGAAGGAAGAGTACAGAGGCAAGACACAGAAAGATTTTTTCAAAGGAAAGAGAAAGAATCTATTTAGAAAACAGACCTTTTTTTTTTTTGGCATTCAGTGAGTGAATCTTGTAGGTAATGTCATGCCTTCCAAAGGAACTAAAAGTGCTGCTGGGTTTCTGTGAGAGGAGCCCAGCAGGCTGAACCCAAGCTGGCTGCAGCGTGAGCTGGCTGGCAGCACAGATCAGACCTGTCTGCCTCAGCAGCAGAGCCTCCCACACATCCCCTGGTCCAGCCCTTGTGCCAGGCATCAACCTKACAATGATTTAGGCTTGGGTAAATATCACAGGGACACCCTCTTTAGGGTAAAACTGAGTTGTGGTAATCCTCATTGTGTTATCAGTAAACATTACCTGGAAGAAGAGGCAAGTTTTATCTGAAGTGGTCCATTTTGTGTCTTTAATCATCTTTGCCTCTTGAATTATTTTGGATTTACAGTTTGCTGCAGAGTTGTGTTGTCATTTTCTCTCCTTTGACTTTSCTAAGAATTTAAATGCCTGTTTGCAAAAGTCAAGACACCATGTACAGATAATCTGTCACTTTTCTCTTTGTTTAAGCAGAAAAGCCTAGAAATGAGAACTGGGAATAGAGGGCACAGCCTGTGTGCCAGTGGGAAAGGTGACCATCTGGAAAGCAACTTTGCAGCAAAGGACTTTGGAGCCTTCACAGATCCCAGACTGAACATAAGCCAACACCAAAGGCAGCAAATGGTGCCCCTGGCTGCACTCAGGAGTGCTGCTGGTGGGATGAGGGAGGTCACCTTCCCCTGGCCTCAGCGCTGATGTGGCAGCACCCAAAGCAGTGTCCAGTTTCAGGCTCTCCAGGGAGATGAGGACAGAGGGGAGAGGATGCACTGAAGGGTGTACACATACCTGAAAATACAGTCCAAACAAGAGGAGCCAGATCCTTTTTGCCCTCTGGCAGAACAGGAGCCAAGAGGCACAAACTGAACACAGGATGGCCCCACTGAACATCAGGAGACACTTTTCTCAGTGAGGGTGACTGAGCTCTGACACTGACAAGACAGACCCAGCAGAACAGATAATGGATCTTGGTCTAATTTTGTGATGGATCTTTGTTCCTTGTGTGAACAATTTGTTAATTTCTGAGGTGAGGAATATCTTCATGGTAACTTCAAAATTAGTTTTATGCTTTTAAAAACCCAAGAAACATTAAAGAAGAATAAGAAGGAAAASATGAAATTTATGCCTTTGGAAGTTTATTCTCTGGCCAGAAGGAAATTGTATTATCCATTTCATATGTGCTTAACCAAATCTGTATCAGCCTCCTGGAAATKAAGTAAAATATCCCTTTTCTGATTAAAAGGACTTCAGTAAAACCAGTTAGTGTGACTATTATGATTTGTTTGGATTCAAGCAAAGTCTTTTCATGCTAAAKAAATTTTCTTTGCCAGTATTTAAAAATGACAGAGGACCTGGTGTTTAAAATGCAGTATCAGAAGAGATGAGAGTTTGGGGGAAAAGCAGTTGATGTTTGCCTCCCCTTGGCTTGTCTAATACTGTTTTTGTTTTGTATAATTAATAACAATAATATGGGCTCCCTGGTAAAATTACTATATTCAATTTTGTGGGTCAATAATAAATGCTACATGTATATCTATATCTATATATAAAATATATGCTAGCATATCTGTGTAGGCATTATTTAGACTCAAGTGAATTAAATTCAAGGTCTTGGTTCTAATAAGTTGCTTGATAAATTGAAGCTGTTACAAAGCATCTTTTCAAATACTTTTAGAACTGTGGATGAGAAATTCTGTAAGAACTGTAAGTATTTTTGTTGTAGTAATTTACATTTCATCTTTAAACTTTTGGTTAGGATAGACTTGAAAAAATACTTATTTAATACTGTAGCAAATTAATTCCAATGTGCAATTAATTTCAATTTATTTGCAAATGAGAATTCAATAATTTCTGTTGAAAAATAACATGCAGATTTTGAAAACACTGTTTTTAGGGACTCTACAGGCACTAGTGAGCTTTTTTTATTCTAAAGATGACACAATATTTAGAATCTTCATAATTTTTTTTAATTTTTAAAATCTCTTTCCATTAAAAATAAAATAACACTCTTAAATTCTATCTTCTTACAAACTTAYTTGTGCTACAGATATTAGGAAGCTTAGCATATCATATATTGCTATACCAATAATCCAGGGATATTAAAAATTCAAAAAATCTATAATTGTGGTCTCCCCTTACCTGGTTGCTTAAATTGAATTTTGATCTGTTAAGCATAAAGTCTTAATACTGTTGTGTGTTTTTATTTTTGTGACATTTGCTATTGGAACCTTCTGGGGAAGTTTTTGTACTGCTCTAGAATGAATGGGTTCCACCTTACCTGGTAACTGCAGCAAAGGTTCAGCCTCAGAGCTGAATCAGCTGAAGAAGAAAAGGTAGAAATCTTAAACTCCTAAACTGGTAATAAATTACAAAAATACAGGAATACTTACAGAAAAATGAGAAAACATAAGAGGTGTTTTCTCAAAATGTTAACTTACCAGGAATCTTAAATATTTCATGCTGAACATTCTGTGAGTAAAAAATTTACATTGCAAATAATGTCATCATTCCATGACAGCTTGTGCAAACTGAAAACTGCATTGTACTTGGTAATCTGGCATTAAAATAGTTATTTTAGCTAGTACAGACACATCATTAAAGATATAATTCTGAAGGAGGCCCTGTGATGGCAGAATTGTGGCTATGCTCTTGTCTCATGTGCCCATTGCAATGCTTTTTTCTGTCTTTTTTCTTTGAAAAATATTAAAGAATAAAACTAAACTCACTGATAAYGTGGGGACATGTTAATAAATAATGGGCCCTGGAAGCTATTCCATAGATTTACATGTTTCAGAAGTAAATTTGATATGTTTATTTCTGACTTTAGTTTTAAAGGGAAGGATACAAAACAAATAAAATGGGAAAGATGATTAATAAACAAGAAGTCTGCAATTACTGTAAAAGCATGCTCCAGACAATGTTGTTGAATGTCCCCAGATGGCTGAATCTGTTCTGCCTCTTGTTTATACATCACTGTTTCTCTGACTGAGGAGAAGGGTGGCTGAGATCATGGGGCTGGCAACAATCTGTGACTGCCAGTTCATGCACCTTCCCAAGTATGTGGTTGGTTTGGGTTTTTTAGGGATGGTAGGATTTTTTTTGTTTGGTTTGGGTTTTTTAAATGTAATGTCAGTGTAGGGCAAAACTAATAACTTATGGCTGCCAAAGAGTTTGATAGCTACAACTCCTTGTTTTTGGTCGTCTCAGAGAACACTTTTGTCTTCCTACACAAAAATGTGAAATGTGTGTGTTATTTAAGCTACTTTGAAGATGACAATATAATGGAGACTGACAGACTTAATTGTTTTCAGCAGACATGATGACAAATACATACACTTCTGCAACTGCCACAGACTGCATTATGCATGAACAAAATATGAATTCTGAAAACTATGAGCACCAAACAGTGAAGCAAGCCCCATAGTTGCAGAGAGATGCTGCAGATCCCAACAAGCTGCTCTTCCTCCTCTTTCCCAGGCCAAGAGTGAACCTTCTGCAATGTGTCTTAGTTCTGGATGCTTGTTTCTCTGTATGTCACATTCTAGCTTTATTCAGGTGCTGCTGCTGCTGCCTGGCTTTGGTCCTGCTTTTATCGTGGTTTAGAGTGGACCCAGGTGCATTTTTGACATGTATATTTAGAAGAGCATAWACTGGCATTGCAGAGTCCTGGAATGTGCACAATTAGATTTCTTCTCACTCTGGCACCTCTTCAGCTTCCCTCACCRAGTGCCTGTGGGAAGAAGTGCAACCTTACCTCTTGTCCTGGACATCATGGTACATGTTTTCATGTAAGATAGAGGGAGGTGGTAGGAATTCCAGAGGGTTTTTATAATTTAGCAACCTTCTAATAACTTCTGGCTGTGGAGAAATACTGTAAAACTTCCTTTTCCTGATAATAATKGCAGACAAATAATGATTTTTGATCTGTATTACTTCAGAGATTGTTGTTTCTGCTATGAAATGCTATAATAGGATGTGATAATAGGAATGCTTTCTTCTTCTCATGGTTATCATCTTCCTATAGTAATTTTTTAGCAGCTATTGTCMTTGCTTGTCTTTTTATTCAAGAAAAAAAAATTGCTATCTTTGTTTCTATGTGATTGGGAAAGGTATGAGCTTCAGGAGCAAGCTATTTCCTTTGTCAGGGGGTTGTATGCCCACAAATGCATGACATTTATCCTTGCTGTTGCCTTGAACAAAAAAAAAATATTTTTAATGAAAAAATCTGCTGACAACAAGGAATGCTGGAGAGCAGTTATGGTTTATCCTGTCCTTGGTTACAGACTTCCAGTTTGCCTCCAGCCCCAAACTGCCATAGCCATGTCACAAGCCCAATTTCAAAGGTCACAAAGCCATTGGTAACACCAGCACAAAGTGTGGTTTTCAGTATGAACTCTTGTAGACATAGCTGAAGATTTTTATACAGTGCAGACTTGTACATTTATTCCATTTTCCTCATGAATCTCAGCTTGACTGCTCCTCAATTCCAGCTGTGTCCAGGCAAAGTGAGCCAAAGCAGTGAATGTTTCTCAGCTCAGTGGAGGAAGGGCAAGGCTCYGAGCTTCCATGTAGCATGTTTTGAAATCATGGTGCCTCACTTATGGCAATTTCAGGTTCACTGCCACTTCTTAATCATCTTCAAAGACCTCATTTTGCACCATAGTTATTTTATTTATATTATTATATATTTTGGGAAATCTCTTTCACTATTTAATACTATGTATTGCCTACACCAGGCTGATGGAAGGGAATAACTCTATTCTTCCTGGAATAGAGGGACACTCAACGTATCCATGTTGATTTCACTTTTTGTATTTGTGATGCCATTTGAGCTGAAATTAAAAAAAAATCTGTTACTAAAGAAACCCCTTCAACAGTCAAAGATTCCTCTATATAGATTGTAGTGGAATAGGAAAGCAGTTCAAAGTACGATGTCATAGAATCATAGAATGGCTTSGTTTGGAAGGGACMTTAAATAWGATCTAGTTCTAACCTCTCTGCCATGGACACTTCTAGGGATGGGGCATCYACAACTTATTTAGGCAACCTATTCTAGTGTCTCACCACCCTCACAGTAAWGTATTGCTCCCTAATAGCTAATCTAAACCTACCCCATTTCAGTTTGAAGCCATTCCTCCTTGTCCTRTARCTACAGGCTCTTGTAAAGAAGCCTCTCTGCCATCTTGCAGGCTGCCTTCAAGTGCTGGAAGGTGGAGCTACATCACTCTGAAGCTTTCTCTTCTCCAGAAGTGAACTAGCCTAGTTCTCTCAGTGTTTCCTCATAGCAGAGGTGCTCCATCCCTCTGATCACTTTGGTGGCCTCCTCTGGACTTTCTYCCTGTCCTTCCTGYRCTGGGAACCCCAGAGGTGGATGCAGAACTCCAGACTGGGTGTCATGAGAACAATATCCTTTAATTTAATGTTGCTTCTAGGACATAAACTGCTGTTTCTAGCCAGCATCTGCATCATTTCTATTAGTGTATGTAGATCTCCTTCTGGTCACAGATTTGTTGATGGAGGTTGGATCTATTAACACATTTATGCCAAGGGCTGGGTATAATTTGTAAGTATGAAATATGTACTTCTTCCCATCACAGAGAATATAAATCTTATGCATATACTGCATGCACAGCCTGATTTGTTAACTCTGAATGCTCATGTTCTCTCCTTTCAAAGACTCTTCTGTCAGTGAAGCAGGGGATCATCCCATAAACAATGTCATCTACTAGAATTTAAGAGGATTTAATGTTTCTTTTCTGTGCAAGATTTTTGCTACTTGCTGAGAAATAATCCGCCAGACTGGATCTTGCCATGAGGATTAATATTTCCCTAAATATCAATATTAAAGTGCAAAAAAAATAATTAATGCCCTCGTCATATGCATTGACCTTAGCTTAGCTTTTTTTYCTACTGCTTAAGCTGTTGAAAATGAACTGAGCTTTCTAATCTAATTCCAGAGAATTTGCATGATAAATAGAGAAGCATATGTATTAAATAATGAACAATAGTCTCAAACTATTTCCTGTTTTAAAGACTGATCTTTAAAACTACTTGTTTTTACWTTTTTTGCTGTAAATTAGAAGCTGTTTCCCCACATTTTTACATATTCCCCACAGCTTTACATATTCTCTTAATTAAGGTAAAATAAATTTCWTTTTGGTCCTGAAAGAAGCTATTTYTTTCCTGCAGTCTGCATTTATAAATTGAATTAGCTCATTTCAGTCAACTGCACCCTCCAATTTAAAACTGTCAGCCTAAATCATAATCACAAAAGATATCTCAATAAGCAGGCTTTGATAATCTAATTCCTAAGGGGACATTTCAGAGTTGGCCGACTTTGTTTCACTAAATTTTTTCTCAAGGAATGATTGAATATAGGCTTCTACAAGTGAAACTTTACAGGTGGTACTCCAAAACTCGTTAGAAGTTAYTTYTSCCATGTATATTTGACCATCCCATAYGTATTTTGAAGTGAGCAGATCAAACTGTGGTCTTACTGTGCTCCATATGTTGGTTTCAATAGCTCAAAGCACAAACTAGGACAGCTACAGCTCAGAGAGCTTCAGTTGTTGACACCATTTCTGAGCTGATCTTTATCTGGGATGAAACCAGGCCTTCATGAAATTAACTTCATATTTTGATGAGAGGATTTGTGTGAGGAACAGCAGAGGGAGCTGGGGGTGTTAACCTGGAGAAAAAGAGACTCAGGGGAGACCTTATTGCTCTCTACAACAGCCTGAAGGAGGATGTGGTACGGTGGAGGTAGGGCTCTTCTCCCACAGAGAAAGAGGCAGGACAAGAGAAAGTGGCCTCTAAACAAGGGAGGTTTAGATTAGGTACTAGCAAAAATTTCTTCATTGAAAGGGTTGTAAAGCGTTGGAATTTTCTGCCCAGAGAAGCAGTGGAATCACCATCCCTGGAAGTGTTGGAAAAATGTATGGATGCGGCACTGGACATGCTTCACAGAACCACAGACTGAACTAGATTAGAAAAGATTTTGAGATCATCAAGTCCAACCTGTGACCTAAAACCTCCTCATCAATTAAACCATGGCACTGAGTACCATTTCCAGTCTTTTCTAAAAAATGTTCAGAGATGGTGACTCCACCACATCCCAGGGCAGAAGATTCCAGTGTCCAATCTCTCTTCCACTGAAGATTTTTTCCCTGAAGTCTAACATGGTGGTGGGTGCTGTTTTGATGGTYGGACTTGAAGATCTTAGAGGTCTTTTCCAACCTTAAYAWTTGTATCATTCTMTGATTTMATCTGATTTSRMCTCTTCAGATTTTGTGTGTTCCATCTCWGACAGAAAGGCTACCAAATCCCTGCAATCCTCAGGGATTTGCTAAAGCCATCTGTGATAAAAACACTTGTTTGAGTGTTCTGGTTTGTTGCTGTTCCAGAAAGACACTTCCATGCTCCAATGTCTCACTGTATGTATTGTCCTGCTTCTTGGCAGATGAAGTAAATGTAGTCCTCCATCCATTTTAGAAGCTGGATGTTTTGCATCCACAACCTTGCAMTATTTGGTTCTCCTTGCCCTGTCTCCAAGCAGAAGCAGGTAAGAATAAAGACATGCTTATGGTCACTTCCTTAACCATCTCTCAGTTATAAAAGCATTATAATTTAGGTTGGAAGATCCTTTAGGGGCCATCTTGTTCAACCCACTGTGCAAAGTAGAACCATTCCCAAAACTGGATCAGTTTATTTGGAGCCTTTTCTAGCTGAGATATGAATATTTCTAGAAACATTGATTCCCTAACCTTTGGCCACTCAGCACTCAGCCACTCATTGTGAAAAACATTGAATTAAGTTTAGGCTCTGTGATAGAGGTGGCTTAAAATATATATTGATCTCTGATTTTGGATTATTCAGAAATTTCAGACTTCAGACTAAGAGGCACTGTAGCCTAGGATTAGGAGTTTTAGGGGACTGGGGACTGTAAATTTACCTAAAAACTGGAGTCTGGCCTATTCCAATAAAAATTTTGACTGCATTTGTCAAGGGCTATTTCTTCAATTCCAGTCCACTAATTTCTCCTGGCTCCTTTTTATTCCCTGTGTTCTCTGCTGAATTAAATCTTCTTGCTAAGTCTGATACCTTCTCTTCCAAAGGAAGAATACAACAGAGGGGTGAGCAACAGAAACTCCCTGCTAAAGAAAGTGCTTAGGCTGCCTGTTGTTTTGGTGTGTGGGACACCAGTTCCCAGATTTATAAACAAAGTGTGAGGTAAAAGGCAAAGTGGATGGCTGAGTAGCCATATAGTACATGGACTTGAAAATTGRATTTATAAAAGCTGAAGGTGTGAGAATGTGAGAAGAAAGAAGAAATGAGCCAGGAGACAATGCTGGARAGAAGATTATATGGAGAAAAATAAGAGTGGTTTGTTCTTGTCAKATGGAATATGAGATAGCTGTACACTTGTTTCCATAAGCAGGTGATTTCACTTCTTGTAGCATGTTTTACTGCAAATTGGAAGTACTTCCAAATACAGTCAGGTAATTTTAAACATAAATACAAAGAGTGTAGCACTGACAGTCTTTAAATATGTGACTTTGACACTGGGATTCTGCCAGATCTGAGAAATAGAAATCTTTATGCAGCATGGCATATAATCCAAATAATTTGACTAAAATGGGTTATGTGGGTCACTCCTCCWACTTCAGTTTTAAGAAAATTTGATAGCAAAGGCATAAGATGATGCTATTTGACTTTCTTCGTGGCCAGTTTGTTTACAGCTTTTCACTGCATCTGTAGCACCACACTTTGAGGTTCCTGTATGGAACGTCCTTGAAGTTTGTACAGCCAAGCACCTCTGTGCACTTGGAGTAGAAATAAAAGACAGACTTTGTTCATGCTGATTTGGATTTAKCAGTCAGCCAGTAATGCCAAGACAGAGAAAAATATTGAAAACTGAGTTGCAAAATGAGATGCATGATCATCCTGTAAAAATATACAGATGTTAAAACTTTCCAAATTCTGACTGAAAAAGCCATGGTTTTCATAAACTCTGTTTCTTGTTGTATCTCTCAGTCATAGCAAGGGAAAATAGAAACTAAAGTAAGTGAGAAAATTGGGAAGTAAAGAGAAATAGAGAGGTTGGGCTTTAAAAGAGGAAAATTCCAATTTTAATGGGAAGAGTAGGAAACAAGGAAACAATAGTGGTAGCATTTTCTAGATGAGATAACATTGATTTTCTATCTAAATAATGAAAAAAATATGTTACTGACCATTAATTTTTTTTTTTGTTATGTGAAAGTTAAAAAGTACCAATATTAAAATAACTGCCTGAGCTGTTGAGAAGTGTCATATTTTTCAATATGGATTTGTTTCAAAATTCTTATACTTGTTAATTCTACCAGACATTTAGTGAATTTATTATTGGGCACTAAGTGGTTTCTTAGCCAAATGTTTATTCACTATAAAAATGATTTAAAGAAATAGAATTTTTATTGTTTTTTAAATCAGTGCTTGAGACATTAGCACTGACATTATTTTTTTATTTTTTGTATTGTGTAGGAGCATGAATAGATAAAATAGAATGAATATATAAGATGAATATATAAAACAGAAGAACAGGTATTCCAAAGAGGTCTTGTGTATTTTTATTATCTTTKAATCATTTTAGACCTTTAATTTTTATTTTCTTTGACAAAAATCTTCTGTATGAACTGAGACATTTAAGACACTGGGCATTCCTTTCTGTTTAGGATATGGGGTTTTTCTCAGTCCAGAGCAATATATCTAGAGAGGAGAGRTGATGAAGAGACAGATCTGAAATAAGAGTGTCTGTAGCACATAGAACCACATTATGTTCATTGATTGGTGCACATTYCCAGAGTTATTTATAGTAAAATGTGTAAAGTGGCAGCTGGATGCTTAGTTAAAAATTTGTATMATTTTGAAGAAGATGATAGAGAGACAGCTTCACTTCTGGCTGGTATTTTTCAAAGTCTTTGATTTGGTTTTGTTGCCAGATGCCTCAGCAGTGAATAGATAGTCAGGTATTATTTCACTTGYAAATAATGAAAATAATATTAACTAGAACTAACAAAGACTTGAATTGTTGTGGCTCTGGGTTTTGCATCTATCTTCAGTAGTGTTGGTTCCATTGGCCATCTCTTCTAAAATTTTAACATAGTAATGACATATATATTCTTAAAATACCTCAATTTAAATTATAATTTATAATATTAAATAGATATAATTATAAATCACTCCCTTTTCACGTTCCAAATTTTTTCCCCAATCATTTCTATTTATAATTTTAGCCATATTTTAATTTGYTGTTCAAAAATACTGTTGTGTTCCTTAAGCAGAGAGATATACCTTAAATTACTGTATGTACGTAATTAAACAATATAGATAAAAATCCTCATTTTGGGTCAGTTTTCTTCTGTGACTTCCTGCACCCTCCTGGGTTCCTGTACATTGGTTTAGTAGCAGTTGCCCACGCTTTATCCACCCAGATGATTTGACTGAGCCTTGCAAATGGAGGCTAAAACATTTGGAGGAAAATTCCAGACTTTATTGAACATTTCAATATGCAGGTTAATAACAAGGTCTTTCTGCAGTCTAGGAAGAATTTCACGTGCAGCTTAGGGCCGTGTAGCTCTCATCTTCCACAACAGTGCACACACCACCACATTTGCATATCTATTTCCTTGTGGACTTCCATCACAGAGCTCTGCTATCACAGTTTAAACAGCTTCCACGTTACTGGTGCCTGGGATGGGCTTTACATAAGCTTGCACATATTTTGTTTCTAAGACAAATGGAATATATTTAAGATCTCCCATGTCAGCTGTGTAAAAGAGTCTGCATTTATACAGAAATGTGTGCGCCATGATGTCCTCCTTAAAGCTCGGGGAGTCTGCAAGAGGATGGCAAAAGTGTGTTTCACTTGGAGCATATCAGTGTTAGGTATTTCCTCAGTAGTAACTGGGGAAGCCTCACCTCCCATGASTGCCTACAAGAACTGCTGTTGATGGATGACCCAGTATTAGCTGGATTTGAGCTGATGACCTTGACATAAAAGCCTTTATATCTGAAAATGAATCTTCAGGTTTAACTGGTTCTTGACACGTCTGCTCTTTACTGCCTGTGCTTTTACAATACTGAGAAACTGCTGGGGTCATTCACAAGTCATTAAGTCCTGGGCTGGTGATACAGCTCCTACCCACTTTKGCAGAGCTCTTACCTCTTTCAGTAGTGGCAGACTTTGCTACACAGTCTGCACATCCTCGAGTGGCAGCAGGACAACTCCATGGGCCTGGTGACTGCCAGAGCAGAGACCAATCCTGCGGGACCAGGTGTGGTGTGGCACCTTCCCCTTCAAATGCCAGTTCCTACCTTACTTTGCCATTATTATGACCATTGCTTTCCTACCTCACTGTACTGGTTTGAAAGCAAAACCAGTGAGAGACTAAGTCAGAAATACAATTTTAATAGGAAAACTATGAAATAAATATAATAGTAAAAGGAACAAACAAAGAGACCCTTGGCAGAGTCAGAATACAACCTGACACCCTGTTCGTTAGGGTGGTGAGTAGCAGTCCAAATGAATCAGGCTCGTTGAAGCAGTGATCCTGTAGAAAGATCTGGCAGCTCCTGTCCTCTGGGAATCCAGTCAGTGCCTGTGCTTCCCAAACTGCAGATTATATCCAGGTGGGAATGCTTGGCTCCTCCCCCCTGGGCAGAGCATCTCACAATGGGCTGATGTCATTCTATGAGTCACACAATGGGTCCTTGATTGCCCATTAAGCAGAGACAGCTCCCGAGGGGAGTTACCTGTGAGTCATGGGCAGGGCATTGATGGGCCATTAACAGGAGATAGTCCTGAGGGAGGGGGCAGGGAAAACACTGCCCCACCTGGTTCCAACAACCCATGAAGATGGTAATAGAATACCTACTTTGAGCACATCTTACATTGCAACCTAGGACACTCATTCATGGGTAGATGAGCTGTTCTACATTTGCATGTGTTGTTCGTAGTTTTACAGGATTTCTGCTGTGGTAATCTCTTTCCATCTTTATCRAATACAGCAAATTGCCTTTGTACCTCTGTTAGTTCAGTGGCTCAGAAGTAAGACTTCATCCCCTCCATACCTCCTCCAGTGGTATAAACAATTAAATTTCTTTGGATTTGTCAGACAATTTGGGGAAAGAAACTTTCAAGGTAACACTCAACTGATTTGAGATTAAGTACAATTTCATAGCTATTTCCTGAGTATGAAGTAAACAGAAAGACAAAGTGCTCTTGAGATAAAGCAGGTGGGATGTGACAATCTGAAAGGAAGAATTCACCTGTATCCTGTGGTTCAACATATAAAGCACATGGTTCGATGGTCCTGATTTTCCACAGAGCCTTCTGTTAGGTCCAGTTCTGGGTTTGTGTTCCTCTGTTGGGGACATCAAGCCTTTTCTGTGTCTCAAGGAAGAAACATGAAGGAATCCCATTATTTATCACATKTTCTCATGTGCTTTCCTCTATAAACTAACAGTTACAGCCAGGCTGATAAATGAAATGATAGAGGTTTCTGGCCTGAGGCCAACTGGCATGGCACAGATATATCCCTCCAGCTGGATTCTCTGACACCMCCAGAACAGGATGACTGCACAAAAATTGTCTTTTGGGGCTCAGCCAACCCCTGAGCTATATGCAGGCACTGGGGGAAGCCTGTGCTGATATTGTGACACAGAGCTCATGTCAAAAAGTAAAGACAATTGCATATCATTGCTTTATCTGTGCTCTCAGCCTGTTATTTCCTCAAGTAGATATGGTTAATTTGGATGATTATTCCCATTTCATCCCAAATACTTMCTTTTCATTTTAAGATGTTACATAATAAAAATTATAATTATACAGTCTCAGTTTAAGGATTAAATACATTCAAATAATATTTTTTCACCAGAACTTGTCTTTCTTCCTTGTATTTTATGAATAAGCATGCAATTCTTCCCCCAAGAAAAGCTTGAACCTGTTACCAGTGAGTCTGCAGAAATAATGAATTCCTAACATAGKATGACAGTTATCCTTGCCAATTAGTCCACCTGAGTGAGTTCAGCTAACAGGTGCATTTAAGCTCAGTGAGAGTGCCTTCATCACTCTCTCAGGGAAAAGGACAGTTATGTTGGTTTCTGAATTAGACATTGGAAAAAAAACCAAAACATCTAGCTGTGTTGCCAAGCTCTCTGTGATTGAAAGCCAGTCCTGCAGAGGCTGGTGCAAAAAGAGTGCCTGTGATTGGGAGTTGTGTGTCTGTCTGAACAAAGAAATGGAAAGCAGTGAAAGAATCACTAATTAGCTCTTATGAATGTTTCTGATTTTAAATTACCTCTTGAGGAAAAAAGAAAATCTTTCCCTAGATTATAATTAAGCKAAAGAATAAATAAATCTCTTTTCAAATGTTAAGAATTTTGTAGAATTTCTGTTGATTTTGCATACAGGGAAAGTTCATWTGTGTGTGGTAAGGAAATAACAATCCTGTGTCTTTGTCTGCACATGGATTTGAGCAGACACACTTTATGAATAACTACCTAGGCAGTGGTTTGTATGATACAGCATGTAGAATATGTCCCTTAGGCTTTCTCCAGTATGCCAGGCAGAATAAAAACACGGAATGTAATACATTTCTGTTGMTATTTACTGCTGTAAAACATGACTAAAGGGGAAATAAAGAAAAAACTACCCTCTGGTTTTAATGTTATTTTCTACATGCCTACCCATCTTTGAGCTTAAATATTGATAAAGCCATTTTACATGAGTAAATTATTAAAGCCTTCAGACCTAGTCAGAACAAAGATGTGTCAGAGACAGATTTTGATTTGAAGCTTTGTCAGTTTTGAATGTAACACTCAGGTTTTGTCCTGTGTCATTAGTCAATTTTATCATGGCTTCTCTGTCAGAAAATTCAGCAGTGTTACTTATCTCCTGTAAAACAGATTTTGGCACCATTCCTTGGCTGAGGCTTCTTTGAAAGAGAAATAGTTTCCAGAAAGGGAAGCTGTGCAATCCCAGTATCCAGTTAGCCTGCAGCAGCTCCCCATCAGACTCTGCCTGGCTCCTGAGCAGCAAACCAAACACAACCAGGGGACAGTGTGAGCACTCTGTCTGAWCATATTGATGGACTAATATCATCATCCCTAGTATGTTTTTTGCTTTGTTTTAAAGCAAAAATATTCCAAATAATGACTGCTCATAATTTAGCAGTTTACAGGAGTGAGGGGTGATTCTTAGTGCCAGTCTGTGTGTTGCTCCCTCATTTGGGTGGCAACAAATTCATGTCTGCCCTCTCATCCTCAGCTTGAGAATGGAGGCTTTTTTTTTTTTCTTTTATTTCCTTGTGTACATACACCTTGTCACATCATGTCTACTACATTTCTTCACTTTTAAAGAAAAAATGTATTTCATAAAAGCACTTAGAGGCATCAGGCATATTTGCAGGAGGCAGTAGAGCAGTGAAGTGGCTCCRCTGTGAAGCTCACATTCCAAATTTCTGCAAAAGAACTGTGAGGTGAAGACAAGCCTTTATGAGGTAAAAGTCAGGAACAATTTTCTTGTTGTAAAAAAGCAATTAATTTAGAATAAATAAATAGGAGTAAGATAATTTTTAGATATTTTGATAAGAAGGTCCAATGAGYAGTGATAATCCATAAGTACTTCCTTTTGTAGGTAGCAGAAGTCCTGCATTTCACTACTTAATTGTGATTTTTTTTTCCTTAATTTTGTTGTTGTGGTCTTTTAAACTTGAAAACTTGGTCAGTCCCTATTTTGATTAYGCAGATACATTTCTGTAATTAAGTAGAAATGCTATTTCCAGTGAACACAAATCTGATGTGCTCACTTCTGTGCATGATATCCTGAAAACATTTGTGAGCTGTGGGCTGATTTTCTAACCCTCTGTCTTGCATTGCCAAGTCTTGTACTCACTAAAAGAATCTGCTGAATGTCTTGTCTTGCTGTGCTAACTCACTGCTGTGTCATCCCAGGGTTACCTCTTGTCTGCAAARCCTTGTTCCTGGTATTTCCCACAGCTCATGTTATTAACTCACAGAAGGAGCAGACTGAATTTAGTTTGAAGATTTTAAGCTGACAAGTCCTCAGGTGTCTCTGTGTTTCCTGATACTGAAGGTGAAATCTAGGGCAAGGAAAATTCACTGCCAGGATGTGATATTTTTACTTTTTCATTGTCTACAAGTTTTGTGCCAGGAGGACTTTTCCTATTAAATGACACTTAGTGGTTAAGGTAGAAAAGCTAAGGATGCTTCAGAAAAATATTAAACTATCCATGTCCATTATAAGAATATTCTAAAGGTGGCATCGTCTCATCTGACTTAAGATATTTTATTGCAGGATTCACTCTCTCCGAGTTCTCTTTTTAGTTATTGAGGGCAAGACGATCTGATTTAGACTTTCAGCAGGAAAAGAATTTGTAAAGTCATAAAAATAAAGTGAAAGCTGTGGACAGGA